>JALIGW010000030.1:7629827-7897327 GCA_023053685.1 Diadophis punctatus similis
GAAGAGGAAGCCCAAGGAGCCGAGATGGTTGGGTCCTCCAAGCACAACTGCCAGGCAAGCCTCTGGGGCAGGATCATCCCAGCAGTCCAGACCCCTCACCTGACTGGGGTGCCTCAGTTCTGGGCCTGGCCCCCTCAGAGGCCTTGGGCCTCAATGGCCCCCCTTGAAGGAGCTGCGAATACCCACGCATTTGCCATCCCACTGAGACCGAGGAGTGATTTGAGCTGCCCCCCCTCCACTGGTGTGGCCTCCATCATCCTCAAGCGTGGAAAACCTTCCTTGTGTGGAAGCAGCCGCTGAGGCGTGGGGAGCCCCACTTCAGAGGCCCTTTCCTGGAGAAACTGCCTCGGTTTCTTCTCCACCCTTCAGGATTACCTGGGAGCATCTCAGCTGGTTCTTGGCTTCCTTCAGCCCAAAGTTGCTGTGCAAATAGACTCCCTTTCATGTCTGAATAGTTTGATTAAAAATGTGTTGCAGTACCTGGCAGAGTAATGAACCCACTTTGTTTGGCTAATCACAGCTGCCCATTTCCCACTGGCAGGCCGCCGTATGCGAAGCAGAGCTGTGTTCTGCGATCACATTAGAGTTTATTAAATTCTCATTCAAACATTAGCATATTAGGTTCCTAATCCCATTACAGCCAATTAGCCATCCCTCCGTAGATTGCCAGCCTGGGTGGGCTGGGCTTGGCAGCTCTTTCACGGGAGAAAACGGCTCCCGGCAGAGCTGGAGCCTTCGGCTGGCTTCCCCAATTCAGAACAAGGGAAGCCCCTGAGCCAAAGGGGAAGCGAGGCCCCTCTTCTGCCGGGGAGCCCGTGGGTGCAGGAGGAGCAGGCTGGAGAGCAAGGCAGTTGCTCCGAAAGGAGCCCCGTTGCCTTTCCCTGGGCAGCTGTGCGGTGTTTTAAGACCTCAACTGTAACCCCAGGTACGCCTGGCACTCCAGGGGTGCCCTCCCCACTTTTAGAAAAGCCAAGGCAGCCTTCCAAGGCAATTGGGGGTGGGAGAGAGAGAGAGAGAGAGAGAAAGAAAGAAAGAAAAGATGGGCTGCCCACTTGGGGGCACTGGTGCAATCTCAGTGATGAGTTATAGGCCTCTGCCAGGAAGGCAGCCAAATGCCCAGCCCGGCCTCAGGGAGATGGCTAAGAGGAAGCAGTTGGTGGTCCTTTTCTGGAGAAAACACACTTTTTATGTGCAAGGCATGGCCGGTTTATAGGTTAATAAGCCTTTGCAATTTGTGGCTGGAAAAATCTACCCAGGTAGACAAGAATGATTTATTCCAATTAACTACAACGTAAGATCAAGCCAATTTAAGCCTATTAAAATGGAAATGTTCATTGTCTCCCATTCAAATGAAGTTACATTTGATACAAACGTAAGAAATTCAGGAACTTTTGAATATTTTTTCTGATTTGTGGCTTTAAGCAGAGCAGAGTAGAGGCCTTCCCCCCCCCAAAAAAATACGACAAACAAACACTAAGAGAACAGAAGGAACAATAATTAGTTATGTAAATAATGTGGCATTCTTGTTTATAATTAGTTCAGGAATAAAATAAAATTCACGCATGTCACAGGACTAATTTTCGTATGCAAATGAACAATCAAAATTATAAACAGTAATAATGCAGTTTGGGAGAAGGTGGCATTTCCAATTTATTAGCAGCAACGCAGGAGAAAGCAGATTCCAGCTGACTGACGTCTGGAGCTTCGGAAGGTAGCCAGGGGCCAGCACGGCCAGCCGAGGGAGGGAGGGAGGGAGGGAGGGAAGAGCTGCCAAAGCCCAGGGCCTGCAGGAAATTCGGGGGGGGGGCACTTGTCCCCTACTCCCTCCAGCAGTCCAGCGGCTGCGCTTCACTTGGAAATGGGTCTGGCAGCCTGACCTTCAGAGTCAACCAGACAGAGACGCTCCTCAGAAGAAGCGTTTCCTCTTTCCAAGCACGCCTTTTCTGCCCCCAGGTTGCAGGCCAGGGCTTGCCTGGATGAGCTCGGTCCATGCAGGACAAGAGCAGTGGCACAAACGGAGGGTCGTCCCCACCCCCACCCCCAAGGAAGTTTGGGCAGCCCCAGTAGTGTCCGAGGAGCCAGGCCTGTCAGGGTACCTCAAGCTGGGGCCTCCTTGCCCCTTTCAGCACTTCATTCTTCTGCTCAACCGTGAGCCCCTCCCTCCCTCCCCTCTCCCTCACCAGGATCCCCTTGGGGAGCTGGGGAGCCTCTCCCCAGCTCGATGAATGGGCAAGTGGAAAGTCCAAACTGCCCAGAAGTTCATCGTTATCACTTTGAGGAGCTAAGATGAAGGACTGGGCCTATTAATTTTGTCAAGGTTCCCCCCCCCCCATTTTGCATTTTATATTTTGCCTATCACATAGCAGATCTGTTGGAGACGTAGCACTGGGGGTAGATGGGTGGGGTATCAACACATCTGCTAGAAATTTAAAAAAAAAACGCAGCTAATTAAAAAGCCAAAAGGAAGGAAAGTCAGTAGCATGGATTTGTAAATGCACAACCTCAACGCATAACATGAGAAAATCCCCTTTTTCGAGGAAGGATGGGCTTCATCCAAGAGAGGCAGTTTCTTGGGGAGAAGAGCTTCACATGGGCAGGGATAGAAAAGGAGGCGAAGGTGTAAGTTACACCGTGTAACCCTACACACTGGTGCCTAAGCTGGCTAGGAATGTGCCCATTCCCCCCCCCCCCGTTTGTTCTAAAAACCAATCCGTTGCTGAAGTGGGCCGGCTCCATCCAACGCCCTAAGCCAGAAAATGGGCTGAAGCTGAGAGTCAGGGAAGGAGCAGCTGCTGGTGAAGGACAGCTTGGATTTCAGAGCTTGGTTCATTCCAAGGAAATGGTGCCCCTCCCCCTCCTCCCCCCCCCCGACCGGAAACAGAGTTTCTGGCCAAGGGAAACAGGGGAGCTGCGTGGCCCGTGGCTGCTTCCCACATAGCAGCCCCACTCTGAATCCCCCCCTGCTCTTCCTATGGGGAGGAGGAAGTAAAACCCCTTACCTGTTCCCAAGGAGAACCCACACCTGTGGGGCAGCTTGATGGGCTGTCTGGAGAGGATGCTTTGCGTTGCCTAATCAAAGCCCCATTAAAGTTCAACAGGCAAAATTGGCCAAGGAGAGAAAGGGGGGGGGGTAAGCGGTGAACAAGAGCAGAGCCATGATGTGCGGAGGGCATTAGTGGCCCCAAGCATGGCAAGTTGTCTATCTACCTCAAAAGGCATCAAGGCTACCGGCCAATTACAACCACTCCGCTCTGCTGAGGAAGGCAGCCATTCCTCCAGAGAAAAGCCTCACACAGCAGGCAGGAGGGAAAAGATTTAAATCTTGCAATCCTCTCCTTTTGGATGCTTATGGTCTTAGGATTGCAGCTGCTGCTGCCTGGCCTCATCCTCACTTGAGCACCCCGAAGCTGGTGACCAAATCTCTGCATTGTCAGGTTTGCAGAACCTTTCTGGGTGGGTTGGATTTGGCTGGCAGCTGCAAAACCCTGGCCCATTTGGCAGCTCCAGCAGGGCTTTTACTGGAACTGTGACTGGCCGGACAGGGCCCCCCCCCCGCCCATTGGCTGGAGAGTTCATCAGCCAACTTGGTCTCCCTGAGACAGCCCCCCCCCCCGAGTCTGATTCCCGAGATTTCAATGCTGGCCAAGCCCTGGTTGCACAAAGATCATAGAGGATATCATTGGCTTAGGGTGAGGGGCAAAGGGCTGCACAGCTGCCCCCATCCCTGCCCACAAGTGGAGCAGACATGGGCACCAAGCAAGGGGGTCCTTCTGTGCCCAAAGAGCCTCTCTGAGCTTGAAGCGGGGCGAGCTACAACATCCAGTAACCACCCATCTGAGGCGGGCTGCTGGTTTGGCAGCAGCAGGATCTGGGCAGCCGGGTTGCCCGCTGTCTTTCCTCCGGGCTCACCTGCAGCTGCTAACTTGGGCAAAGCAGCCGCAGGTGGAGGTCTGGCAAGGAAACCAAGGGAACCATGGAGTTGCCGCCCGCCCGCCCACCATGGAGGAATGGCACCCTCGCTCTGACCTCCGATGCGGAGGCAACTGCCCTGCATCTGCGGCTAAACAAACCAAGTAAATCATCCTGGCAGATAGATAATTAAATAATTATCAGCCACTTAATAACGAGGAGTGGGTGTTCAGCATTAGCATATTAGACAGTGTCTTTAAGGGCTAATTGTTGCATTACATCAGAGTTACTCATTCATTATTCCTGTCATTTCGGGTGGTAATTTGCACTTTAGAAGACAGAGACAATTTTAGCAGCAATTAGAGGCATGTCAGCTTCGGCCTAGTGAGTTACTGTCACAATTAGAAGCAGTTCGCTTTTGCGGTTTCTTTTTTTTCCTTTTTTTCTTTTTTTTAAATCTGGGCATCCTCATTTGCTGGGATGTGTTTAAGGGCAGCCGCTTAGCAAGAAAGCAGGAAGACAAGTTCTTGGAGAGTTTCAGGCATGATGGTGCGCAGTGGACTTTCTTCCAGGCAGGAAATCCAGCCCCACTTGCCAAAATATCAGGGGGCCAAAGCCGTGCCTCCTGCTGCAGCTGTGGGGGGGAGGGGGGAGGGTGCCTCCAGGCCAAGGCAAAAGCGGCCACCAAGCCCCCTTCTGCTTCTGACCAGACCCTTCCTGCTGCCCGCTGCCCTGGGAGCGGTCAGAGTCTTTGCCCAGGTGATGGAGACCAGGTGTGGCCAAGAGGGAGGGACACAAGGCCAGGGGAGGGGACCCCGGTTGTTTGTTTCTGGTTGGTGTGCGAAGCTTCTGGAAGTGGAGGTGGGCGCCCCCCTCTCTGCAGCCAGCCGCCCTCTTGCTGTTCAGAGAAAGACAGACCAGGGGCAAACTCCCCACCCACTCTCCTTTCAGGCAGAAGAGAAGGAGCCGACTTAGAATTATTGGAAAGATTCAATATTTCTTTAACTACAATAGAAAAGGGGAAAACAAAATATGTATGCCAAAGACCATGGGAAACATGCATTATAAGGGTACATATAGTCATATAGAGTTAATTAAGCTAAAACCACAGTAAATCTGTCATTTTGGTATTAATGTGATGGTCAAATTTGGAGGAAATATAGTATTTTGTATAATAAATTGTGTCCCGTTGAAGATTTATGCTGGCATCTGCATACTTACCACAGTTTTACAATAATCATTGATCAATCAAACTTTTATGACAAAACTATAATTTTTACTGCATTTTACTTAGTTTCTGAGTTTGCTTAATTCCCAGAATGAGGCCCAGTAAATCTTGTGTTTCGAGATATAAAGTAGATAATAAGAATGCCATGTAAGATTTGCTTATATTTTTAGCTGTCTTTGCAAATGATTTATAATTAGGACAAAAATCTAAGACAAAACATTATTAAAGACAAACACCACTGTGTAAATCACTCGGGTTTGCTTATGTCTTTGGTAATTTATCAGAGAGTCTTGCCAACCATGGCCACAGACTTACATGTCATAAGTAGAAAATATTTATGATTGGGAAAACAGGATGCAAAACGCCGTTCTTCCCTCAGCGACCTGGCGTTGCAAAACCCTCCAGAAATTGGGACCAGATCCCAGAGCAGAAAAAAAGCAGAAGCATCTGCAAAACGAAGTCACCGCCTTCCGCAGTTCTCGGAGGAACCGGTGGCTAATTCACAAAACCCGGGAAGCCCCCATTAAAGCCAGCCGAAGAGTTCACGGCCCGGCAGAGGAGGAGGAGGAGGAGGAGAATCTGAGGAGGAAGCGGGGTGGGGTGGGGGCGGCGGCAAAGGACGGGCCGGCTTAGCTGCTGATTGAGCTCTGCGCCAGAGCAAACATTCAGCTGCCCTTTGAGCTGCCAGTCCTCAAACACGAGTAAGATTTTAAAGAACATAGCCTTATTACTATATATTTTAAATATCAATTCAATGAAGCCCTTGTTGAGAAGCTGGCGTTTGAGAAAGGCCTCTTTGATGACACGCAGATTGATTTAAATTGACCGCAGCCCAAATAAACCCGGGGAGGGGGGGTGGAGAGCACTTCTCCCTCCGCCTCCAAAGCGGGCTCAGGGTTCGGGTGGGCACGCCAGGATGGGACCCCCTGCCCGAGTCTGCCTGGGCGGAGCTTCGAAGGCTCCCCGGTTTGTACAGCGAGGGTGCCGGGGGGACCGGGCAGCCCCAGCCGCTTCCTACCCGCTGCCCCCCTTTCCCCCACCGGCCCTTTCCGGGGAGTCTCGAGCGAGAGGCAGCGGCCGGGCAAGAGCTGGGCAGCCCCGCGCAGAGGGTCGAGACTGACCCGGCCGGGTTGATGCGCGGGGCGGCTGGAGGCCCTTCCTCTGCTCCGGAATCTCCACCTTCCCAAGAGGGGCTGAAGGGAGCTGCGCTTTGGCGCTCCCGCTGCTCCCTCCGTCCGCTCCTTGCAGAAAGTCCTTGGCTCGCTCCCCCCACCCCCACCCCGTTTGGGAGGCCAGGGAAGGGCGCCTTTCCTCCTGGTGCTGAACGCCGCAGCCTCCTGGCGGTGCCGGCCTTAATGCCAGCCCTGCTTTTATTTCAAGTGGCCGCAGAAGACTGTGGGCCGCTCAAGGATTCTTCCTGCCCTTGGATAGCTGATGGTTGGCTAATTAATGTCAGGGAAAGTTGGTGGGAATTCTCTCAGGAATCTCTGCCTTCCTCTCCAAAGGAAGGAGGAAGGGGAGCATTCTGGGCGTCCAAGAAGGGAAGGTGGGGAGTGCAGAAACCGCGGCAAGGCAAGTCTGACTGAAGGCTGGACCTTCCTGGCTGGGTCACCTGGAGCAATTAGGCAGTTGCTTCGTGGGTCACAGACCAAACATCTGAATTTTGAAAGGGGTTGCAATTAAAATGCCCCCTTTTGAACCTCATTCTGATGGGGGGGCAAGAGATCAGTCTGCACTTCTGAACAAAGGAGACCCCCACCCTCCACGGCAGACACACTGCAGCCTGTCTCACATGTTAGCTAACTTGTTGGGCTTGGAAGTTGACCCAGCCATGGTGGTTTATTCAAAAGCAAGCTGGTCTCCAGTTTTGGGGATGGGCAGGTGGGTTTTAAGAGACCCCCTTTCCAAAGGCAGAAAGGGAGACAGTCCAGCTTGGAAGCTCAGCTCTCTGGGCTGCCTTTAGTTGGCTGGCACCCTCCTTTCTGGCCCAAACAGGCAACAGAGTGAAGGGGCTGCTGGGAATTGGGGGCTCCTGTGGTGAGCGCCTGCATGCCCCCTTTTCTTGAGCTCTTTTACAGACAGCTGGGAGCCACCTTTGCCCTGGGTCCACCCCAAGGGGATCCCCAATCCAAGAAGGGGCATCCCCAGAGGCCCAGCTCTCCTCTTCAGTCTGCCTGCTCAAGCCTGGGCTGCTGATCACAGAGAAGACCCCCTCCCAATTGGCTTTGCAATGTCCTCCCCACACCCTCGCCCCCGCCCTCACCCTCTGAAGGCCCAGCCGCTGCAGGCGCTTCCTTCCTCTTCATTATCGGCCCCACCAGCGGCTGGCTGCTCATCGGTTATTCATGCCTCTGGATGGGCTGCCACAGTCCTGCCCTCTCCCGCCTGGCTCCTCCCGGCCCTCCCGGCCCTCCCCCCTTTTCAGGGGACCAAGGCAGAGAGGGGGAGGGCTCGGAATACAGAAATATGCAGATAAGGCCATTAACATTTTATGGGGATTTGGGGAAGGAGCCCTCCTCGGTGTTGACTCCATGACGCAAATAGGTATGAAAATCCTGGCGAGGTGCTTCATTGTTGCAAAAATCAAATGGCTGAACAGCCACTAATGAGGCAGACAAGAGCCGCGCTGAGCCCCAGAGGACTGGAAGGCGGCGGGGGGGGGGAGAGGACGGGGGGCCGCTCTGCATTATTCATGCCGCCTTGTTTGAGTTTCCAATCATAGGAAATCGCAAGGAGAGGGCTTCGTATTCGGCTGGTGACCGACCTTGCTGGGGAGACAGCGGGGGTGGGGGATGGGGTGGGGTGGGGGAGCAGCCTGATTCCCAATTCTGCTCCAGCCTGGAGACTGCCCACCCTGGCGCTCTGCACAAAGGATGGGCTTTGTGCCCAGCTTGTGCCCGCCTGCGGACAAGCCACAGATGGTCCCAACGCTGTGCTTTAGCAGCAGCATGGCTTTTGGGTGGGGGAGGTTCAACCCCTCACCCCTGGTGGCCCAGACCCTTCCCCATCCCTTTGAACTGGCCTGGGAGGATGGGATGGAGGAATCTTTTTGGAAGAGTTTGGCTCCCCTGTCTGGGGACCTCCTTTCCCAGAGGGATCCCAAGGAATCCTGCCTGATAGAACCTCCACATTTTCTGTGCTCCCCCCAATACCA
This sequence comes from Diadophis punctatus similis, assembly GCA_023053685.1. Taxonomy (NCBI): domain Eukaryota; kingdom Metazoa; phylum Chordata; class Lepidosauria; order Squamata; family Dipsadidae; genus Diadophis; species Diadophis punctatus. The sequence goes on from JALIGW010000030.1 coordinate 7,638,119, forward strand.
AAGAATGACAATTAGCACAGATCACGTGGCTGTTGCTTCCAGATAATTCAACTGCCTTGAGCTTCATCTGAAAGTCCTCCGGGAGTTGGGCGGCATATAAGAATACCAAATAAATAAATAAATAAATAAAAGGCGGTTTTGTTTCCATCTTCCAGATATGCCGATGGACAGGAGGGCCTGATCCCACCGGCCAACCAAAGGGGTTGCAGGCGGAGAGATGGGGCAGCTGGCCTGTGCAAGAGATTCCCATCCAGCCTAGTCCAGAGTGACCCTGAGGCCGGCTGCTGCCTGCCTGCCTTCCCTCTGGCTATCTCAGCAGCCTTCAAAAGGCCAAAGCCAGTGGAGCTTCTTCTGTTGCTCATCTGGGCATAATAACCACAGCATTTGCTGAAGCTTAAGTCAATGGTTTAGAAATTTGTCCTTGATTTGCATGCAAGAAACAGGTTCACTGGTCAATATGAGCAACAGACCATGGTTGGCACCTGCAAAACCCACATTGTCCATCTTCTCGAACCAATGCTACCTGCTTCACGAGGCCACCTCTTTGACATTGCTCAATGTTGGGGGTGCCAAGAACCCCCAAGGTCATCTGCAAGGTCACAGGGTCTCTGGGCCTGGGCTGCTCAACTCCTGGCTTGCAGGACCAATCCAGGCATCTGGAATCTCTCTCTCTCTCTCTCTCTCTCTCTCTCTCTCCCTCCCTCCCTCCCTCCCTCCCTCCCTCCCTCCCTCTCTCTCTCTCTCTCTCTCTCTCTCTCTCTCTCTCTCCCTCCCTCCCTCCCTCCTTCCCTCCCCCCCTCCCCCCCCTCTCCCCCTCCCTCCCTCCCCAGTTAGCTTTGGCCGAGACAGAACCATTGGCAGACAAGCCGTGCCAAGGGAGAAGGCATCCGGGCTGGCCAGAAGGCTGACTTTTCAGGTGGAGGATATGGTTTCCTCTTTGGCGAAGGGGACACATCCGCTCAAATGCCTTTGCAGGGGCCAGGGCTTGGCAAGAGACCTGCAGGTGAGGGGGGGGGGTCAGGTGGCCCAGCCCCCTCCTGAATCCTCCCCCCACCTGGGGAGAAGCACGGGGAGGCCCACCTGCCTCCTCCCCCCCCCCCGCATCCCATCTTCTACCCTGCTGTCTCCACAGAGGTGAGTCTTTCCATTTCTGCTCAACCCGCTGTATCCCTATTATTTTCATAATCGTCCAGGGCTTTAATGATAGATTAAATATCAAATAGCTTAACATTTGAAAAATGACATTTATTATACGGAGTAGTAAATAGAGAGATGCGGGGAGGGGGGATGGCTCTCGAATAGTGCCAAGCTCCCCAAACGGCATCGCTTTGGTGTATTGCCTGTGATAATGTCAGTGCTAACAAGCAGATAATTGGCATCAGGGAAATAAATTTTGGCACCTTCCGCAGAGAGGAAACGGCACTGCATAATTATTTTACCTAGGAATATTCTTTATTTAACAGGCCAATTTGCATGGCAGCTCAACCTTCGCTCCTTTCACCCCGCCCTCCCCCCCCCACCAAAAGCCATAAAGGGCGTTTTAATGGGAGAGTTTGTTTTAGCCACAGAAACCATGGTTTATTCATGAGAGCCGCACCTGAGGAGGACTTGGCAATAAGGGCCCCCTGGGCAGGAGGAAAAGCCCCTCAACTCCTGGGCAGCTCTGACACACACACACACACACACACACACACACACACACACACACACCCGCCATGAGCTCCAAGAGGATAGAAACTCCTGCTGCGGATAGGGGGACCCTCCTGCTTCTCAGAAGAGATCCAGGCCCCCCTGGGAGGAGCAGGGGGAAGGAAGGAAGCCCTCTGCTGGGGGCTGGGCTTGGCCCAGGAGGGGGCTGAGAAGCCGCAGCAGTCCCTGGAAGAAACTGTTCCGGGTTCAGTTGGTAATTTGGTTAGGTGCCCACTGTGGGAAACCTGATTCCTCTGCCCCCCCCCACTCTGCTACTCACCTTCTGCTCCCTTCACTTTGGGGACTGGCAGGGGGGCTCCCTTCTGCCTCGCAGCATCCATCCCTTGGAGCATCAGTTTGGGCACTCAAGTTCTCAGGAGCCCACCCAGCCCCACCGTCTCCCTGGTAGGTAGGAGAGGGGCCTCCTCTGGGGTGGTGGGGGCCGGGAGGGGCCTCTCCTCCTGACAGAGGCAGCATCTAGTTGAGACTACCTGGCTCTGCTCTTGCATTAAATGGGCGGCTAAACGATCTGCCTTCCCAGAGATTGCCAGTGTCTCTGGCACAGCAAATCCCTGCCTCTGCCCAGTTGGCACGGGCAAGCCCTGGAGCCTGCCAGCACCAAACATTCGCCATCTCCAGCAGGTAAAAGCCATCTGCTCCTGAGCAAATTGGAAAAGGCCTGCCCAAAATCACAACCCAGCGATAGCAGGAGACAGAAGAACACACACACACACACACACACACACACACACACACACACACACACACACACAAACACACACACACACACACCACATTCCTCCCAGGAACTGGCACCACAGAGGGAGCAGGCATCTGGGCTAGGGTGCCAGTCAGCCACCCTTCAGCCTCATTCTGACCATGGGCAGCTCCACCCCAAAAGAGATGGCGGCGGGGGGGGGGGAAGGATCCTGACAGATACACACACACACACACACACACACACACACACACACACACACACACACACACACACACACACACACCATCTCTTTTGACTGGGACCAAGTGTCCTGTACCCCCCCCCACAGCAGGCCTGGCTGGAGGAAGGCGTGAGTGCTTGTGCCCTCACCTCTGCCCCTCCCTTCGGCTGCACTTTTCAGCTGACCACCATGCATTCTTAGATACCCCCCCACCCCCACCCTTCATCCTTCTTGTCTGGTCTTATTCCTGGAAAGGCCCCTCCCCCCTCAAAGCTGGCACTGAGCTGTAACTGGTGCATTTATTATGAAAATACAAACTTGAGGGCCCCTGTGGGTCAGCTTCATCTTCACCCTCTAAGCCAGCCCCCCCCCCACACAGCACCTTTGACCTGGCTGGTTATTTGGAACCTGCCTTGGCACCCTGGGGGTCTGGGTGGGCGCTTGTTGGTGGCAAATGGTGCCTTGCCCTGCAGAGCAGTCTGGAGCCTTGGATAGCCAGTTGGAATTGCACTTCTAGGCAGCTGCCACCCCCCACCCCCTGTCAAGGAGGCCTCCCAGAAGACCCCTGGAGAATCCCTCGGCCACCACCACCACACCCTGAATCTGGATGGAAGAAGCCTGGGCCCCCTCCCCTCCCTCCCTCCCTCCCTCCCTCCCCCATCAGAGGTAGGTGATGCTGGCTTTGTCTGGCAAGCAGGGTGGGGAGGAGAAGGGGGCCTCCCCGCCAGGTCAGCTCAAACATCCCTGCCCCTAAATCCCTGCTGAGGACAGCAGGCAATTTAGACCTGAGAGCAGCAGCTAATTAAATCAATATGAGATAATGAGGAGCAATTAGAAGTCCAGCTAGGCACATCTTCTCTTGTAAATACTGTTTCTCTCCCAACGGGAATCTCTTTTTTAATAATCTGTTTGTGTTTCGTTTCCAGAGTAGTAATTCCCCAAAGAAGCAATTTGGGGAAAGTGATTTGCTAGTTGGCATAATTGTCAAGGCAATTTAGCTAGGCTTGTTTTGGGGTGCTTCTCCCCTCCTGCCCCCTCCTGCCCCTTTGAGCTTGTGCGTGGGCTTCTTTCTGCCCCGCCGTTCTCTCGCCTACCCAGCCAGGTGGGGCAAGGGGTCCTGGAGTCTTCTTACCCAAGGGCCTGCAGCTGGGACGCTTTCTATTTCTTTATTTCTGTTTATTAATCAAATTTAGTCCTCCTCAGTTTTGAGTTTCATTCCAGAAGCCGAAGCCTCCCGCAGTGGCCCTGAAGGCCAGTGTAAAACAAATCCACTGTTTCCGTCTCAAGAAGCTCCTCCATTCCTCAGTTTTGTGGGGAGACAATTCCCACCCCTAGCCCCTCTCCGAGGACAGGGCTGCAGCCTCCACTTGGCCGGACCAGAGCTGTCCACGCCGAGTGCCGGCCGTTCTTGGCTGTTTGGGGCTGTTGGGTGCCAAGGCTGCCCTTTGCCTCTCGGCCAACAGCTGCAAGAAGAGGGAATGCCAGGCAGCCAGGCCGGGCATCACCTCAGCTGCTGCAGGGTGCTGTTGCGCTCTGCCAGCTGGCCGGCTTCCTGACTGCCATCCAGAGCAGAGCCAAAGCCTCATCCTATTAAATTGCAATAAGCTTTCACATTAAGCTGAGCGCCCCGTTTATTAGCCATTAAGTGCTTCCCCGTCTCAGGACAGAGGACCCTGGGTGTGCGGCTCCCTGATTGGATAACGGCCCTGCTTGGTCTGGGGGCCAAGGAAGGCCCAGCAGGTCAGAGCTTTGCATGTATGAAATACGGCCTTTGGGGGACATCGGGCACATGTTTGTGTGTTGATGCATGTAGCTTAGCATGTTTTATATTCAGGACATGGTCTGAGCCCAATAAGGGAGTCAGAGGCTCTGTGTCATCTGCTTTGCAGGAAGGGAAACACATCAGTATCTCAGGCCGGAAGCTTAAAATCTGGGAGGTAGAAATCGGAAGAGGGGTCAGCAGCTGAGCCGGCCCCCTTCCTGGCTGCCCCATTGGGAAAGCAGCCACACCAGGAGACAAAATCTGTGGGGTGTGTGTGTGTGTGACCAAAAGGGAAATTGAGTGTGTGTGCCCGTGCGTGCGTGCATGTGTGTGTGTGTGTGCAGGCACCACCCGCCCTGATCTAATGGGACTTATCAATTATGATCCGGGGCCGTATTTCTTGGAGGAGAGATTGTTTCACAGAGGCTGACATCTCATACAGCTTTAAATTACTCACAAGCAGGACGGAGCCTTACAAGATAGCAGTAAAACCAGCCGCGATTGGCCAATGTAATTATAGTATGGAAATGATGCTGATCCTTCAAGCAGCGAGCAGACCTTGAATCAAAGGGAGGGAGGGAAGGGAAGGGGCCTCCTGCCCCCCACCCGCTACCCCTAGGGACCCCCAGCTGGAGGGACCCAGCGTGCCCGCCCAGCTGGGTCAGTTGCAGGAGGGGGGCGAGGGGATTCAGTGCTGGGGGGGGGGCTCAGAGTACGCTGGGAAGAGTACCAACTTTGGGGAAGGATGGCCAGGGCAGACTGCTCCCCCCCAAGCCCCAGCAGGACACCTCTAAAGCGGGCCGAGGGCAGTGGAAATCCACAGGACTTTGCAGGGCCTGCTTTGAACCCGGGTGCAGCCCTTCCCCACCCCCTTGGTGGGGAAAAATCACTTTCATCCTGACCCTGTGGAATGTCCTCCTGTGGCAGCTTTCCCCCCCCCCCGTGAATTGGAAAAATTGTAGGTGTTTGTTTGATTCTCTGGTGCCCCCCCCCACCTCGCCAGGGTGCATCCACTGCATTCCCCTCCCCCAGCAAAGACCCTCTGAGCTAGGCAGGGCTGAGAGGCAGGGAGGAGGTGGCCAGGGAACTTCTTTAGCTGAGGAAGGATTAGAATCCAGGACTCTCTGCTGACAGTCAGTCGCATCCCTTCCCCACAACACCCCACAGGGGCCCTCCATATTTATAATATAATATAATAACAGTGTTGGAAGGAACCTTGGAGGTCTTCTAGTCTAACCCCCTGCTTAGGCAGGAAACCCTACACCACTTCAGACAAATGGTTATCCAACATCTTCTTAAAAACTTCCAGTGTTGGAGCATTCACAACTTCTGGAGGCAAGCTGTTCCACGGATTAATTGTTCTAACTGTCAGGAAATTTCTCCTTAGTTCTAAGTTGTTTCTCTCTTTGATTAGTTTCCACCCATTGCTTCTTGTTCTACCCTCAGGAGCTTTGGAGAATAGCTTGACTCCCTCTTCTTTGTGGCAGCCCCTGAGATATTGGAACACTGCTATCATGTCTCCTCTAGTCCTTCTTTTCATTAAACTAGACATACCCAGTTCCTGCAACTGTTCTTCACATATTTTAGCCTCCAGTCCTCTAATCATCTTTGTTGCTCTTCTCTTGTTAGGATCTGAATTTACGGCTAGAGGTGATAAGATCTTTTCCCCTTGAAAACGAATCCTTGTCAAAATAAAGCCCGACAATAAAGTCTAAGTAATAAAATATTTATTTCAGTAGAAAATAATATAAAAAACTATAATCCTAATAGCTACATTTCTGCAATCTAAAAATCACGTCCTCCCTCATCAGAGGACAGCAACAGAAGAGAAAGAATGCAATGGAATGTTAGCAATAGCACTATAGCACTTTACTTATATACCGCTTCATAGTGCTTTACAGCCCTCTCTAAGCGGTTTACAGAGTTCAGCATATTGCCCCCAACAATCTGGGTCCTCATTTTACCCACCTCGGAAGGATGGAAGGCTGAGTCAACCTTGAGCCTGGTGAGATTTGAACAGCTGAACTAGCAATCAGCTGAAGGTCGCAATGCTGCTTTTAACCACTGTGCTATCTCAGGCCCATGCGCAGACATGCACAGATCACTCATCACGTGCCTGCTCTTCTAGGAATGTCTGAATATCATAGAGTATAGCATATGATCTCAGCTGACAATCAAAATTCACATCGTGACATCTCTGCACTCTTTCTAGAGTCTCAACATCTTTTTTACATCGTGGCGATCAAAACTGAATGCAGTATTCCAAGTGTGGCCTTACCAAGTGGTATTTGTCAGAGTTACGCAATAAATCAGAAGCTTCAGAAGATAACTGCATTTTGCTGATTCAAATAACTTCTTTATAAGTAGAATAAAACATTAACAATACCACACTTTGTTTCAGATCACATGTTGAGATGTTTTCACAGCAAGCTTTAATGGTGGACAGACTAAACCACACCCTTCTTCTTGCTAAGTTTCTGGACATGCTCAATTAACACTTCAGCCCAATTGGCTGACTCAATCACATGGCTCTCCCAGTCATGAATATTCCAACACTCCTCCCTTCATTACTGGGAGAGACATCAAACCTATTGGATTTAAACATTTCCTATAATGGACACCACCCAATGGTTTGGTCATCATGTCTGCTAAATTATCCTCTGAAGAACAATGATGTAAACGTATCAATTTTTCTTTTACAGCTTCCCTGACATTACAATACTTAATGTCCACATGTTTATTTCTGTTCTTCACTCTGTCACCTGTTGCCATTTTTATACAAGCAGCATTATCTTCATAAACAGTTACAGCTTCATTTACATTTACATTTAAATCTTGTAACAACTGTACATACCAAACTACTTCAGAACATAACTCAGACAATGCAATAAACTCTGCTTCTGCAGTTGAAATAGCAACCGTTGTTTGTTTTCTGGACTTCCAACCAATTAAAGCCCCTCCAAACATTATTACAATTCCAGAATTAGACTTTCTGGTTTTTACATCATTTGCATAATCACTATCAACGTAACATTTCAATTTTAATTCTTCAGTGACCTGTATTTGAAGACCCAAATTCACAGTTCCCTTCAAATACCTGAGAATTCTTTTCACACCCATCCAATGCAACTTTGTAGGTGTAGCAGTAAAGCGACTTAGAATGCTCACTGCACAAGCTATGTCTGGTCTGGACCACTGTGACAGATATAACAGACTCCCTATTGCAGAGTGATATATCTCCTGATCACAGGCTTCACTTTTATCCTCACCCAAACTATTGTAAAAATCTGTGCTCATAGGTGTAGGAGCAATATTACAATCTTTCATGTTATATTTCTCTAATAATTGTTCAATTTTTCTCCTTTGACTGAGAATATAACCACCTTTTTCAGTTTTTTGTATTTCTACACCGAGATAATTCTTTATTTCTCCCAAATTCTTTAATTCAAATTTCTTTTCTAACTTATTAGCAAATTCTTTAACTTGTGATGCATCCTTTGCAATGAAACAAAGATCATCCACAAATGCTAATAGTAGACAATTCCCACCTTGTAACTTTCCAGTGTATATGCAACCATCAGCTTTGCAACTCTTGAACCCAAGACCTTTCAATGCAGTATCTAAACAGATATTCCAATTTCTGGCTGACTGCTTCAGCCCATAAATGGCCTTGTTCAATTTATACACCATGTTAGGTTTTTTATTTTCATACCCTGGCGCTTGAACCATATAAATTTCTTCCTCTAATTCAGCATTGAGAAATGCAGTGGTTATATCAAAATGCCAAATTCTATGCCTGTATGCTGATGCTAATGCCAGTGCTAGTCTTATGCTCTCACCTTTTACAGTTGGCGCGAACACCTCATCATAGTGCACATTCTTTAATTGAGAAAAACCTTGTGCCACCAACCTTGCCTTATACTGTACTTCATTATTGGGTAATACCTTTTTCTTGTATACCCACTTACATCCTACAGCTTTCGTACCCTGTGGCAAAGTCATAGATGTGAACACTTCATGATCTCCCATGGATTTCATCTCTTTATCCATGGCTTCCTTCCACTTTTCTTGTTCAACTTTTGGTAATGCCAATACTTCCTTATAGTTTCTTGGCTCATACCACACATTACACACTTTAACTTTACTGGCAGAATACCTGTCTGGCGGAACCCCTCTGTTCCTACGCTCTGACCTACGTGGCATTGCCTGTACTTGTGTTTCAAGCTTTTCTGGCTTCATATCTTGTTCAGACTCTCCTCCCTGAACATAGACACCTTCAGTAAATGATTCACCATCATTAAATGAGTTATTGTCACTAAGTGGATCACCGTCGCTAAGCGGATCACCGTCACTAAGTGAGACATTTTCAGAATTTGCATCAATTCTGTTCCAATTTTGTTCTGCAAAACTAGCAGATCTTGAAATCACTATCCTTTTACTTCCATCGCTGAAGCGATACCCTTTTGAGCCTGGCTCATAGCCCACAAATCTGAGCTTTCTAGCCTTTTGTTGTCCCTTTCTTCTGATTGCCTTTGGAATATGTACCCAAGCAGTACTTCCAAATATTTTTAAATGTGCTAGAGAAGGCTTTCTCCCATATAGCATTGCATATGGAGTATTATTGATGGATGAACTCCACAGCCTATTTACTAAATAATTGGCAGTCAGTATGGCTTCACCCCAATATGACCTGCTCATACCAGAATCCTCCAGTAATGAGTCTTTCATTGTTTGCAAAACACCATTCCTCCTTTCAGCCACTCCGTTCTCTCCCGGTGTGTAAGGATTTGTGCGCCTGTGTCTTATTCCCAATTGTCTCAACCATTGTTGAAAATTTGTTGACATAAATTCAGAACCTCTGTCAGTTTGCAACTGACATACCTGTTGTTTATACCTTCTCTCTACAAAACTTAACCATTGCTTAAATTGCTGTAGCACCTCTGTTTTACTCTTAAGTAAGTAGCAAAACCCAAACCTGCTGTAGTCATCCACAATGACCAGCGCATACTTTGCTCCTCCCAAACTGGCTTGCATAGGCCCAATTAAATCAGCATGCACCAGTTCTAGAGCTTTTGTGGTTTGTCTTGTGCTAAACTTGCTAACTGGGAATGCTTTGGATTTCGATGCTTTGCATACTGCACAATCCAAATATGCCTTACATCCCTTCAAATCTAATCCTTCTGCAAATTCTTTCATTTGTTGAACAACCTTAAAATTAGCATGACCAAGTCGTCTGTGCAGAAGATGAACACACGAATTGTGTTCTGCTACATTTTTAAATATCTGGGAACAATGTGGGACCTTTTGTCCCTGCAATACATAAAGATTATCCTCTTTTATGCCCTGTGCACAAACATTCCCATTTCTTTGGATGATACACTTCCCATTAACAAATGTGGTTTCATAACCTTGCTTGTCTAAACTAGACACACTTAACAAATTATGCTCCATTTCAGGTACACATAACACATCAGTAAACCTGGAGTCCAAATATGGAATTTGCACATCGCCTCTTCCAATGATTTTAGCCTTTTTGACCATTGGCTAAGGCCACTTCTTCATGGTTTCCTGGGAAAAATCTGGAAAATAAGTCAGAATTATTAACAATTGTTTGACTAGCCCCACTGTCAATCAACCATTTGTCTCTATTGTTATTATAACAAACTTTTGCAACTGCAATCTGTCCTTGCAAATAATGTCTCTTGTCTTGCACATTTCTTCTCTGTGCACAGCTTTTCTGCAGATGATTTGTCTCTCCACAAATGAAACACGCTTTCTTATCTTGCTTGCAGAATTGTGGCTGTGTAACTTGATCTCTCCTGCCTCTGCTCTCCTCATCTCTGCAGACACCTCGGCTGTTGCTAGAGATAGGCAGCCTGTGGAAAATTTTGCTGGAGACTTGCTGTAAGTTTCCACTGTACTCCTTGTTGGGCTCCCGCCTGTGGAATTTTCCATCAGCATGGCTGAAAATCCTTTTCTCATATTCATTCAATAAACACGATTTCAAAGCCTCCAAATTCAAATCTGCTTCTGGCTTACTTTCAAAAATAGCTGATACAGTCTCCCAGCTCTGATCCAAACTATTTAACACTAATACAACTTTTTGGGACTCTGGAAACTTTACTCCACGTTGCTCCAATTCTAGAAAATTAGACTGCATTTTCATTAAATGATCTTCCATAGAATCTCCTGTCTGCAAACTCATTCTGAAAAGCTTTCTTGAAAGTTGGACCACATTACACGCAGAAACATTGACATGTACTGCTTTCAATTTCTGCCATATTTCTTTTGCAGACTTTAATTCAGCTACATTTAAGAATTGATCATCCCCCAGACTTAAAAGAAGATAAGCCATAGCTTTGTCATGAGCCTTTTGATCTGCTGCTCCAAGCACACCTTGTGGGGGGTCTGCTACGATGTCCCATAATTCTTTTGCTTTCAAAAAACATTCCATTTTTGCAGCCCAAATTAAATAATTTTTCTTCCCCAATTTAGGTATTGGACTGTCTTTAAATTCCATAGCAGCAGCCATCCTGCTTTATTTTTCTTCTCTGCCTGTTCCTTTAACAACACAGACAGCTTCTTATCAGCTTTAAATTACAATGCAGTTTTTAACTTTACTTCTTGAGCGATTCCTGGGCCCATAACCTGTCAGAGTTACGCAATAAATCAGAAGCTTCAAAAGATAACTGCATTTTGCTGATTCAAATAACTTCTTTATAAGTAGAATAAAACATTAACAATACCACACTTTGTTTCAGATCACATGTTGAGATGTTTTCACAGCAAGCTTTAATGGTGGACAGACTAAACCACACCCTTCTTCTTGCTAAGTTTCTGGACATGCTCAATTAACACTTCAGCCCAATTGGCTGACTCAATCACATGGCTCTCCCAGTCATGAATATTCCAACAGTATTAACACTTCACGTGATCTTAATTCTATCCCTCTGTTTATGCAGCCTAGAACTGTGTTGGCTTTTTAAGCAGCTGCTGCACACGGCTGGCTCATATTTAAATGGTTGTCCACTAGGTCCCTCTCACAGTTACTACTGTTGAGCAAGGTACCACATATACTGTACCTGTGCATTTTGTTTTTCTTGCCTAAATGTAGAACCTTACCTTTTTCACCCTTGAATTTCATTTTGTTAGAAAGCGCCCAATGTTCAAGTCTGTCAAGATCCTTCTGTATCTTGAGCCTATCTTCTATTCTTGCCAGCTTGGTTTCCAGAAAGCTTCCTTGGTTGATTTAGGATTTTGGCTGCTCTTTTTCTGTGTCTTTGTGGTGGCTTTATTTTCAAGAGATTTTTTTTAAAAAGCTTCCCCACCCATCTATGTCCAGGTTTATCTCCCGTCTAAATGTGTTTTTTTTTTCCATCCAGGACTTTCTTGCTCCTCCCTGCAGCCCAAAAGAGACTCCCAATTTTTTCAGTTCTACCAAGAAAACTCTGGGCATTTGCAAGGCATGTAGAATGGGGGGGGGGAGGTAAGAATTAACCAGGCCTGCTCCCCCCCCCCCACGCTCCCCCACAAACTCTGGGGAAAATGTCACTTTCATCTGGAGCCAAAAGCTGGGGACCACCAGTCCTGACAATTTTAGCTCCATCTCCCAGTGCGGAGTCAGAATTGACCTCTCTTTCAATTCTGTCTGAATTTCCAAGCAGATTTCACATTTACAAAGCAGGGAAGGATTTCCAAATTCATAACCCAATTTTTTTTTTGACAATGCTTGTATTAAAAATACCTCCTGGCTCTTTCACGGCAGAGGGATGGAAATGAAGAAGCTCTGCAGAAAAGTGTAAGGTCACTTGGAGAAAAGAAGGCAGGGGAGAAAAGAAAAGTGGGACCGGAAGGGATTAGGATTAACTGAGCACCGCACAGGGGGAAGAAGGAAGGGGCCCAGCTCTGGACGCAAGAGAGGCCAGTCCAGTGCCGTCACCCACGTTTAACCAAGAGGTTGCATCCCCGGCAGCCAGGCTCGGCCGTGCCCAGGAGATGGCAAGGGGGATGCCCGGTAAGTCTTCCCCAGGGACATCTGTACAGAGAGGGCCGAGGGCCAACCCAGGAAGACCCAGGGCTGGACCTGGCCATTAGGTCGGACCGGAGCCCGCCTGAGCTGAGAAGTAAGGCAAGATAAGGCTGGCAAAATCCACAAACTGGGTGCCCGTTAGTGCTGGGAGAATTTCCGTTTTGGCAGGTTCCACCATTTTAAACAAAGATAACAAGGCAGACAGACGTGCACGCGCCCATTCTGAGTCTTGGCTCCTCACACAGTTCCCAGAAGTAAATTTTGCAAAATAAGGCAAATATACTTAAATGTGTGTTGCTTACAGTCTTTCCCCCTCCCCCCACTTCTGTACAGACTCTGGACCGTTAACGAACACAAAGTTTGTGCTCTTTCCTTCCATCGCCATCTGTGGGGAAAATCAGGCGGGGTTAAAACAAGAGGGATTTTTTTGGGGGGGGGAGATGAATCGGGAACACCTCTGGCCTCAGCGCTTTCCTCCCAATCAGTGGATTTCCATATATTTGAAAACCTAATATAAACAACAGAGCGGGAAATTTGCATTGGAGGCAGCAAGGAATGAAAAATGGGAGCCGGTGTAACGTATGGCCGCTTGCGGAAGAGGGAGGACTGTCTGCGTGCAGCAACCCCCAGTCGGCCCCTCCCTTCCGAGCAGAATATATAAGGTTTCCTCTGCTGAACATTTCAGGCACATCAAAGAAAGATGGCTCCCGCTCCCTTCGCCACAATGGAAAGCCTTCACTCTGGCTGTATTTCCACCATTTTATTAAACCTTTTATAAAAGGTGTTTTAATATAAAACAAGCTATTTTCCAGAACATAGATCTGTTCTCCTGTACTTTTAGGAGTCTCAGAATTTCTAAGGGTTAGGAGGCCGCCTTCTAGGTAGGATGGGAGAGGAATGTGCCTTCTGCCCCAGACTGAGGGAATTGGGGGGCTGTGGAAGAGCTGATTCCCCTCACCATGTGGGGCAGTGGGGGGGGGAGTGTCGTCCTGCCAGGACTCTCATTGCAAGGAAGGAAATGGCCCAGAGGGAAGATTGCCCCCTCCCCACCTGCCTGGGGAACTGATCCAGTGTAAGCGGCAGGAATGGGCCATCTTGGTCATGGGAGGAAAAGGCCCTGGTGAAGGCTGACCTGCCCTTAAGAGCGCTCACTGCGTTCAGAAGGCCAAACCAAGGGGCTCAGCTGTGGAGGGAAAGAAGGATGAGGCTGCTCCCCGCTTTCTAAGCAAGCCCCGCCTTTGCCTTTCTGGGCAGCAGATGCTAGGACGATGCAGGGGAGGGCAGCCTCCCCAGAGCAAGGGCTTGAGCCTCTTTTAGGGGCTCCCGAGATCTCTTGGCCACACTTGGCTTTGCCTTGGCAGAGAGCTAAGATGCAGCCACCCCCCCCCCCAAATGTCTTGGAGATGCTTTTGCACATGAACAGCTCGGATTCAGATGGCTTCCACCACTTGTAAGAGAAACCAGGAGAGATGGGCCAGTTTGCAATTGGTCTGGACTGATGGTAGAGGCAAATTGGATGAACCTCAGCCCAGCCTGGCTGGTTCAGGCCTGGCCCTGAATTGAGTCCAAGCCAGGTGAAGAACTCACACCCCCCTCATTCCCCAAGCAGGATCAGTCTTGCAAATGCCATTGTCCGGCCCCTTCCCCAGAGCTGAATTCCTGGTTTTGTTCCCCTCCCCTCTCCTGCCCCCCCCCAGCCCACCTGCCCCACATTTCTTCATTGCCTTTGGATTCTTCCCCTGCCCCCTTTGTAGAAACGTTTTCTACAAAGTCAGCTGAAGTTATAAAAATCGGAGCCCAGTGATAAATGGGAAGAATGTGAGCCTTTTATTAGAAAAGTGCTGTCTTTCAAATGTTTAAGAGATTTGTAAAAATAATTTCTCCAAAAGGTTACAGTTCCACTGAATTCCATTAAGGAGACAAAGCTTCTAAATCACGCTGCCTGCCGGCTGGGGACGAGAGCTCAGCCCTTCCCTTCCCTTCCCAGCCTGGTGGGTGGGCTCAGCTCTGCTCTGCTGGGGGGGGGGGCTTCGAGTGGAGGGATTTTTTCACACAGGCACAGGCACGCGCGCGCAGACACACACACACACACACACACAGACGGTCGGTCGGTCGGTCCTTCAGCTCAAGAGCAAGGACGCGAGGCAGGCGTGGAAAAAGACCGGCTGCTCACCGCTGCTGAGCCGCGCAAGTGCTCCACCCGCTGCCTGCCGTGGGAATGGTGCTGTCCCTGCTCTCTCCCCGGCGCTGGCCTGTTGCGTGCCAGGCGGAAAAGATTGTATTTATCACCTGTCAGGGTTTGGCAGAGCTGAGTTACGTGGAGCAGGACAGCATAAAATTATCATACACAAGCATGAAATTACAAAATCGCTCGGAACTGAACAACAAAATTATTTCATTTCGGAGGGAGCCCATTCCATTTTTTTAGTCCTTGACACCTTCTCGGCTGCCAAACTTTGAACAGAAAATTGAGCGCGAGGGGAAGGAGAATAGAGATGCGAAGAACAAGCCAAGGCATGTAAGCGACCCGGGCAAATCCACGCGCAATAACAGGCCCTGGAAATTCTCACCAGGGAACTGTAACTAAAGCAACGCCGGGCGCTGCCCCCCCCCCGGACTTCAGCTCCCCCTGCTCTTGGGGGAAGGAAGGGGGTCCCAGCGGGCAGCCAGGATTCCCGGATGCCCGGTGGGCGAGGAGACCCTTCGGATCCCGGCTCTTAGAGGAAGGACACCGGGGCCATCTCGGCTCAGGCACTGACCACGTGAAGCACGCCGAGCCCCACTCCTGCCCAGCGCAAGCGTGGCTGCGGAGCCGGGCAATGGGCATACTCTCCATATTTTCCCAAGCGTCCAGGGGCCCCTGGAATCCCCCTTGAGGCCAGCCCTCCTCCTCGGCTAGGGGGAGACTTTTGCTCCCGGCCCCTGATGGTGCCTCCTGAGAGCCTGGCCAACGCCCCTCCTTGCCCTCTAAGCATAGGGCAGCCCCCTTGCCTCATTCTTGCACCCACAAAAATAGTCTCCCCCGCCTCATTTCCTTGAACAGCCAGGAGAACTTTCTGAATTTAGCAAGAAGAAGACTCGTGTGTCCCCCCCCCCCAAAAGGTGGCCTGTGTTCTAATGTGACCTCCAGGACAAAACCCCCCCAAAGCATGGCTTTGAAGCTGCCCCCAGCAACCCTTTGCCACCTGGCGCTAATTATGCGTGGAAGATGGTCTGATTTGTAATTCAAACCAGGGAACTGCTGCAGTACAAAAGAGACGTTGCCGCCCCTCCCGCCCGCTGGTCTCCTCCGACACATGCCCCTCCCCAGGATTGTCTGCAAAGGACCCCAGTTCTGAGGTGCCTCGCCTCACCCGCTTCCTTGGCCTGCCAAAGGGTCAGACTGGGCTAGCCAGCGCCTCCTGTCTCCATGTCTTTACAACAGTCTTGCGAGGCAGGCCTAATGGCACTTCTCCTTTGATGGTCCAAGACCTGGAAGAGAAGGAAAACTGGCCATGGCCTTGTTGGAGACGGGCAGGCGCCAAGCCAGAGACTGGACAGGGCCCAGCCCGGGGGGGGGGGCTCAGCGTACCTGACTTTCTCAGGCAAACTCAGCTGCTGAGCGAGGGGCCGGTTCCCCTCCCTCCCTCCTCAGATTCTACACCAGGTGGCCAAAAGGAGACGATGGCCCTTGGCATTTCTCTGGATTCCCTGGCACTTCCGTGATTACCTACTCATGCCCAGCAGCTTCCAGGAAGGGGCATCGCATTGTTTGGATGCATGGAAAAAGATGTGGGTTGAAATCGGGGCTGAACCCACTTCCTCCTCCTCCTCCTCCTCGCTCAATCTCCCTATCAAAGGGCAAGGGACGGACGCAGGGCTGCACGTTTGTCAGGTTCCTCTCGCCAAGGAAGCTGTGGGGGAGCAAGAGGCAGCTGAAGCCCCCCAATCCACCGCTCCCCCCCCCTCTGGTGGGCTCTTTTGTGTCTTTGGCATGTCAGGAGGAGCCGGGCGGGAGTCTGGAAAGAGTTAAGCGCTGCTCTGCCCGCCCGGCTGCTGCTGCAAATTCTGAGCCCTTCTCCCACATGCAGCCCCCAAACAGCTTGACATTTTCCATCCTTCACGAGAAAGACAAAGGCTTGAAGATATTCCCATGATCCCTTTCTGCATGTCTAACGGTGAGCTCAGGTGCAGGCAGCATTTGCCCTGGACCGGCCTCATCAACATGAAGGGCGAACTCATCCGCTTCTGCATCTTTCCTCGCCACGGCTTGATTAATTGGCTGGCGAGGATGCCGGCTGAATGCCTAATGCCGCTCTCGGTCCCTCTCCTCGCCCCCAGCCCCCCCCCGCTGCATTTACATATACTTTATATTCCATAATTTTCTCTCTCGCACACACACATGCACGCGCGCGCACACACACAAGTGGGAGCCCATCTCGGTAATTTGATGTAATGACGGCATGTCACCCCCAAAAAAAAAAAGAGGAATTAGAAGAAAAATCTGTAGGTCCTTAATTTATTCTTGGGCTGGTTCCCCCCCCCCCAGTCTCTTTCTCTTTCTCTCCCTCAAACCTCTCTCTGAGAAAAGCATTAATATTCATGCACAAAAGGAGGAAGGTGGGGGGAGGAGTGCTCTGTCTAAAAGAAAACTCCTGCATTTTAGCCTTAAATTAAAGGCATTTCCAAAGAAACAATATGTAACTAATAATATTTAAAGGCGAAATGAAGGTGGGGAGCCCTGATTTTTAACCCCCAAGTTGAAGTTTGCTCACCTTCAGTGGCTAAACAGGACCCTGGCTGGAAAATAAAACTGGCAGAATAAATGGGGGGGGGGGAGGAAGAAGCAAGCTGCATTTTCAAAGAAGGACATGAGATTAAATTAAAAGCCCTTAACTTACGCCAGCTGTAGTGGTTGAGCTGGATAATATTTCAATAATGGCCAGGATGCTTTTCAAGGGGGCTGCATGGGGGAGGACCCGCCGAGTGAGCAATCTGTGGGGGAGGGGGGAGGGGGCTCTTCCCCAACTAAGCTGGAGAAGGCAGACCTTGCTGGGTTCTCTTCGGCTCCCACCGCCCTTTCTCCAGTGACGAGTGGAGGGCCAGGGACCTCCACCCCATCACAGAGGCCTAAAGGGGCGACCAGGGAGCATCCCTGGAATCCAAGCCGGGCGGAGGAGAGGTGGTTAAACTCGGTGGGCCGGTCAGTTCACACTTTCAAGCAGGGTCTGGTGGCAGGTATAAAAGCAGCAATTTGGAAAGGCTGCTTCTTCTACCACCTTCCTGGGCCTGCCAGCCGCTCTCTTTCAAGGCAGAGGTCCCTAAACCCTGCAGAGAGACCTTCCATTCAATGTTCATCTGGGCAAAGATCAAGGGGAACAGCAGTGTCCCCCATCCGAGTCTGGAAATAGCACCTCCCATGTAGCTCCCTCCTAACTCAACTATTGGGGGGGAGGCCTCGAGGCCATGGAGTCCAGCCCTCTGCTCAGCACAGGAATCCGCCTTAAATCCGGCGGGGAGATTAAAAACAGGCAAAGCTGCTCTCCAAAAGCCACCTCCTCCTATTCCCTGGCAGAGAAGCAGGGGGTCCTCCCTGAGACACCCCCCCCCTCTGCTTTCCTCCCTCAGGCTTCACTGGCTGGAGAAGACGCAAAGGAGCCCGGAGTCAGAGGCTTGGCAGAGCCCTGGTGCCAACTTCATAAAATCGCTGCCATTTAAGTTAGGAAAGGGGCCCTTAAACGAATCGGTTATCTCCCCATCGCTTTTTGAAAAAATAATTCAAAGTGATGCTCTCTAACTGCATGAAAATGAAGCAGCACTAAAACCTTTATTCTATTGTGCTGTTACCGTATATCTGCAAGACAGAACATGTAAAGGCAGGAGGATCTCAGAGACCTGGCCCAGAGCGTGCATGCTCGCCTCCCGGCAGGCTAGGTGGAAGGAAGTGCCGGAGGACCCCGGGCAAGGGAGGGCGCCAGGTGGAGGGGAAAGAGGATGAAGGGTCCAGGACACCTGTCTGACACCTGGCTCAAATGCCAAGGATCACCTGCTCAGGCCCCTTTGGGACCCTTTGAGTTCAGGTTTAGGAACGGGAACTGCCGGGTGGGAAATGTTGCTAGGTGCATGAACACTGCAGGCTGGAGACAAACCAGCAAGAGTAAATCTTCGCCCCCTTGATGCTGCTGGTAAAAATGGGACCATGTGCTGCTACCGGCTGCCAGCCTGCCCATCCATGCCAATTTGGCTCATCTCACCACCAGATGCCTGTCCGAAGGAAGCTGCCCGAGAACTGGCATGGCAGCATGGCAGCCGGGGCCCCGGGGAACACAATGTGGCAGCCCAAGGTGCCAGACGTCATCCCAGGAATGCCAGCTGGCTGTCTGCAGGGAGTTGCCAGTCAGACTGCCCATCTGCTCGGAGAGGGCCTTGGGAAGCCAGCCCAGCCAGATGGGCTTTGTGCTCTCCCCACCAGGCTGTGGGTTGGCGGGAACTGCTCCGGGCCACCAGATCCTCCCTCCACCACGGAGGGGCCGGCTCTGGCCTGCTGGGCACAGGTCCCGATGCCCCCTAGCATTGCCTCCCCTTCCCTCCCCCCTTCCCTCCCTGGCAGCTGGGCTGGTTTGAAAGGCTGCCGGGCACCTCAGGCACTTCTATTCCTTGAGGAGATTTTTCCCCACCACCTCCTAGTAAAGCTTTGGGGACCAGCAAAAATAGGAGGAGTTTTTTTGCATTCAGCAGGGAAGCCTCGGGGCCAGCAGTGTAGATTACAGATTAGTAGAGTTGGAAGGGACCTTGTAGATCATCTAGTCCAACCCCCCATCCAAGCAGGAGACCCTACACCATTTCTGACAAATGGTAGTCCAATTTCTTCTTGAAAGTCTCAAGTGATGAAGCTTCCACAACTTCCGAAGGCAACTTCTGTTCCACTGGTTGATTGTTCTCACTGTCAGAAAATTTCTCCTTATTTCCAGGTTAAATATCTCCTTGTTCAGTTTCCATCCATTATTCTTTGCCTGGTCTTCAGGTGCTTTGGAAAACAGTTTGACCCCCTCCTCTCTGTGGGAGCCCCTCAAATCTTGGAACACTTCTTCATATGTTTTAGTCTCCAGTCCCCTAATCAGAGGTGGGTTCCTGCCGGTTCGGACTGGTTCTATAGAACCGGCAGCGAGAATTTCCCCCCCGCTTGCCAAACCAGCAGCGATGGCCGGCTGGACACGCCCCCGAATCAGCTCTCTTGGTGGCACCTTAAGCGCCGCCATCTTGTTTTTTGCTTGTTTTTTGCTTCTGTGCATCCGCAGAATGTCAGAACCCACCCCTGCCCCTAATCATCCTGGTTGCTCTTCTCTGAACTTTTTCTAGAGTCCCAACATCTTTTTTATAGTGTGGTGACCAAATCTGGATGCAGTACTCTAGGTGTGGTCTTACTAAGACTTTATAGAGTGGCATTAGTACTTTGCTTGATCTTCATTATATCCCTCTGTTAATGCAACTTAGGATTGCATTGGCATTTTTTGGCTGCCGCTGCACACTGTTGGCTCATATTTAATTGGTTGTCCACTAAGACTCCAAGATCCTTCTCACAGTTACTGCTATTAAGCCTGGTTTCACCCAGTCTATATGTGTACTTTTGGTTTTTCTTGCCTAAGTGTAGGACTTCGCTTTTCTCTACATTGAATTTCATTTTGTTAGATAGGGCCCAGTGTTCAAGTCTGTCAAGATCCGTCTGGATCCTGAGCCTATCTTCTAAGGGTGTTAGCTATTCCTGACAGCTTAGTATCATCTGCAAATTTGGTAAGTTCCCCTTCTATTCCCTCATCTAAGTCGTTTATGAAGATATTGAAGAGTACTGGGCCTAAGACAGAACCTTGTGGTACCCCACTGCTTAATTCTCTCCATGTGGACTTAGACCCATTAAGGACTACTCGTTGAGTAAGGTTTGTCAGCCAGTTGCAAATCCATCTGGTGCTGATGCTATCTATCCCACTTTTTTCTAGCTTACTAAGAAGTAGGTTGTGGTTTACTTTGTCGAATGCCTTGCTGAAGTCTAAGTATATTACGTCCACAGTATTTTGCTGGTCTACTAATTTAGACACTAATTTAGTGTCTAAATTGCCACATGCCACCTCAGAGGGCTTGTGCTGCTCTGAAGGACCCCCGGCTGCACAGGGGCTGCTGCCCAGAAGATGCCAGGAGGCCAAGCCTGACTTCCTTCCCCTCCGCCTCCCTGGGAAATGGGTGGAAAGCCTGGGCCATCTCCTTGCTGCGCTGTGTGGGGCGGGTGGTCCCTTGAACCGTGGCAAAACTGTTCCCTGATGGGCCATGCAGCAATTTTCCCTGTGACATTCAATTTGCGTATGATCTTTAAGCAAAACGCATAGCTGTTTTGTTCCTTTCTCCCTGTGACATCCCCACCTCGACAGGCTGTTCCAGGCCTGCTTGAATGTCCAAAGAAGGATATCTAATGACCTCACTGGACGAAGGAGAGAGGAGCCAGAGGCTGAGCAGCCTGGTCTCCACGGGGCCTGGGAAAAGGGAGCCGCTTCTCCGCAACTGGGCGCTGCCCAGCTCTTCCCTGGCTTCACTCACAAAGGTGGCTCTTTAGCCTCTGCCGAAGCCGGGGCCGCAACAACTCGGGTTCTGCCACTGGTGAGTGTCCTGGGGGTGAGCCTGGTACCCCTGGCTGACTCCATGACCCCTCTGGACTCATCTCCAAGGATGGGCAGGTCCCAGAGGCCAGTGAAAATGCCGCTCCTCCCCCTGCCGAGCACCACATGGAGAAGTTTGGATTGGGAAAGATGACTTGGGACATGGAGATTGGCTTGTCCATTCATATCTTCCAGTCAGTTGGCTATAGATTATAGATACAGAAGCAGGGATCTGTGTGCTGCTCCCTCTCTCCAACTGCTGCTCTTGGCAGCCTGGCAGGCTGTCTCTGGTGCCCGGGGAGGACATGGCTGGGTGGCACTGCAGCTCCTGGAGGCTGGCCCTCCTCACACCTTTCTGCCCTTCAGGGCTTCTTCTTTTTTTAATCTTTATTAAATACACCTAAAACACACACGTATACAAAACAAACAAACAAGTAGAGGTACAATTTCCCCATATATACGATAAGCTTACATTGGTTAATATCGACAGTTATAATATCCCTATATATATATATACAGTATTTACATTTTATAAATTACTTGTTCTTTCTTTATTTTTTATTTTTTATTTTACATTGTTGTGTACAATAATCTTCCATTCTTCTATACTAGTTTATTTTAAAGATTTCATATTAGTCATTCAAATATTGACAGTTCTAATTCATCTTTTACCTATTCTTTCTCTCTTCCAGCCATTCATATAATTTATTCCATACTAAGTAATATTCGGTTTCTTCTTTTTCTTTTATTTTCTTCGTTAATTTGTCCATTTTGGCACAATCCAATATTTTTCTAATTATGTCCTCATCTTTTGGTATTTCCTCATTTTTCCAGAA
This sequence comes from Diadophis punctatus similis, assembly GCA_023053685.1. Classification (NCBI taxonomy): domain Eukaryota; kingdom Metazoa; phylum Chordata; class Lepidosauria; order Squamata; family Dipsadidae; genus Diadophis; species Diadophis punctatus. Next base: position 7,660,000 of record JALIGW010000030.1, read on the forward strand.
TTGCGCATATGTTATTCTTGCCGCCGTAATGACGTGTATAATCAGATACTGTAATTCCTTTTTATATTTTTTATCAATTATGCCCAATAAAAATAACTCGGGTTTCCTATCTATATCTTCTTTTATTATCTCTTTCAACCATGATATAATTTTATTCCAGTACTTTTTTGCCTTTAAACAAGTCCACCATAGATGATAATAAGTTCCATTTTCCTTCTTGCATTTCCAGCATATTGGTGATGAGTTTGGGAACATCCTGGCAATTCTTACAGGTGGTAGATGCCACCTATAGAACATCTTGTACTGGTTTTCCTTGTATGTCACCAACATTGTTAATTTCCAATTAATTGTCCACATTTTTTCCCATTTCTCCAAATCAATAGTGTGTCCAAAGTTTTTCGCCCATCTAATCATCGTGTCCTTAACCACCACCTCTTCCATTTTGTATCTTATTAGAAACTTATAGATTTTACCAATTTGTTTTTCGTCAGTACCGAATAATATCTTATCAAGGTCGTTATGTTTTTTTCTGGAATTCATAAATTTTAATTTCAGGGCTTCTTTTCAAAGAAACAAAGGGGAGCAGCGGGGGGGGTATGTATTGGGTGGGGGTGTCCATAGAAAAGTGTTGCATTAAAAAGAGATGCCCACAAATCCTGCAGAGCCCGTGACATCAACAGATGGCATGAAACTGCCTCTGGCAGTGCAGATGGGAACTACAGATTGTAGGGGAAAATCTGGGCTTCAGGGGAGATGGTGGAAAGTCAATATTGAAAACCAGGTTTGGGGGAGCAAGTCTCCCTTTGGCCTTCCTTGGAGCACCCCAGTCTCCTCACTTTCACCAAGTGGAGTATAGTGGCTGTGCTGACTGACAGCTGCTCCCTTCCTGGAGCCCAAACTCCTTCCCAGACCATCAGCCCAGAGTGACCCACCGCTGGCCCCATGGAGAGAGGACAGGTTTGAGATCCCTTTGGAAAGGACGGACAGAGAGACAGGAGGGGATCCAACCCACTCTCCACAATCAAAGGCCCCCTTAATATTGCTCCAGCCCAAGGGGGAATTGACAGGTATCCCGTAGGCAGGTGAGCCGTCCCTCCCTCCCTCCCTTTCTCCCCACCCCTGCTCCCTTCACTCTGAGACAGGTCTGCCCCACTGTGCAGGCCTTGCTTCGGGTTGCTTTCCATGGAAGGAGCCAGGCCGAAGAAGGAACAAACTTCACTGGAACAAAGTTAATTGGCGCTGAGTAATTAGACCAAGAGAGTTGGCAATTGCTCCAGCATAATTAGCTTTCTGTGCTTCCTGTTAGTGCCATAACAACTACTCCTTTGCTCCAGCATTCAACAATGGGAATCCTCACAAGGCAGAGCCGGTGGTTGTGCTTTATGGGGAACAGATATTAGTGTTGGGGGGGGGGGACTTGCAGCAGTGGGAGGGGCCCTGGGTGTGGCACTGGTGCCCATCTCTGACCCAGGGAGGGGCCCCACAGCTGGTTTCCTTTGCTGCGCCAATCCTGCTCACTGACTGGACCTACTTTCTGGGTTCGCCCAACTTCAAACTCAGGCAGAGCTGCATTCCCACAATAGGCTTGAAATCCATGGAATGAAGGCATCTGCTCAGCCTCCTTCCGGGTTCTGTTTTAGAGCCAGAGGCTTTGCTGCCTCCAAAGAAGGCCTGGAGAAAACTCCTGGCAGCGATCTGGTGCTCTTGTGGAACACCCCCCATGATGTTTGGAGGAGGAGGAGGAAGAGTTTCCCCCGCAGGCGGTTCTCTTCCCAGGCCAGCAGCTTTAGACAGAGCCAGAGGCTGGTCCGGCTGCTCTGCTCTGCATTGACTGACAGCACCCCCCCCCACGCCTTCCTCCCACCCACCACCCACCCCCACCCCCACCCTGTCAGGCCTAACTGGAGATGAATCTCTCCTTTAATTGAAGTGTTTATGTTCGGCCTTTTGCCCAGAGGGGCCCCAAGAGGCAAGGAGATTTAAATCCAAGTCATCTGAAGAAGAACAAAGTGGTTGCCTTGCAAGGTTTGGGGAGGGGAGGGGGGGTGTCCCATAAACATAGCCACTCCCAAAGGGTTTAGCACCAAGGGTCTTTCTAGGGTCCCAGGAATCACACACACGCACACACCCCCAGCCTTTCGGTCTGATCCTGGCCAGGAAGCGTCTTCAGATTCCCAGAAGGAGAAATCGGTGGGCTGTTCCGGTTGGGAGGGGGCCTTCCCTCTGGCATGTGGTGCTCAGGGGGGCAGGTATGTGGTGTGGGGGTTGTATTGGCAGAGCTTCCCATTCCTGGTGGGCTTCCCTGGCTTTTTATTGTTTGAATGTTTGTGTTTTGCAGAAGACGATACTTTCCTTGGGAGGTTCTGTGAATTTGGGCTATAACATGTCACAAAAATAAAACAGAAAAGAAGGAACTAAAAAACAAGAGTTCCACCCCCCCCCAGCAGAGTCCTCAGTTCCAAGGAGAAGCTAAAACCTAAGAAGATTGGGGGGGGGGAAGCTTCTTAGATGGGGTAGGGAAAGAATCCCACAAGGCAGAACTGCAGGAGTTGCTGGGGGAGGAGGATGCATGAGGGAGGGGAGCCAGCTTTGGGGGGGGGAGCTCTCACCAGTCACCTCTGGATGAGACCAGAAGTTGTGGCAGGCCATTTGGTGTGAACACACACAGACTTGATGCCTGATCCCCCCCCCATCCTCTGGTAGGTTGGGTGGGATGCTGCTTCTCCCACACAGCCAGGGAGGAGGGGAGGGACAGGGGGGTGCAGAAGTTGGCCCACCAGGATAGCTTTGGCTTGGCACTTATGGGAGGTCTTGCGAACACAGTGAAACGTAGCTTGTTCAGCAACCATGTTAAACAAACCCACATCTTTCCTGCTCCCTCCCCCTCCCTCCAGGAGCCTTTTTCAGAGGGGGAGGAGCATTGGGGAGGGCCTGCAGAGGGAGGAAGTGAGGGGACACTGGATGGGCCCAGAGGGGCCCTGGGGCGGGGGGGGCAAGGGCAGCGGTCCCCTCTCCAAATGAGAGCCGTGCTGGGCCTGACGGCTGACTGACATTTCAATTTAGACAAGGAAGATGCTCCAACTCCCATTGCTCCCGCTGTCCCTGCAGGGCCCGTGTTTGGCTCGGCATTAATCTTAATCCAAGCAGCCAGCCTCGCTCTGTGGCTCCTCCTGCCCCGGCCTTCCCTGCAGGCTCGCCATGTGGGGAAGTTCCCCGGAGGGCAGAGGTCCCGGCCTGAGGAGGGCCGTCTTCAGCTGAGAAAGAGAAAGGCTGCCCCACCAACTTTACTCCAAGCCAAATCACCAGAAGGGGCCCCCTCTGAAGCCACCCCAGCAGCCAGAGGTGGTTGGGAGGCTGCTCCCACTCCACCCAGATGTGGCTTGAGGCCGCAGCTTCCCTTCCCAACCTCTCCCTGCCAGAAAGTCAGGGTTTCCTAGGCTGTGTGAATCTGCACACAGGCACGCTTCTGCCTGTGATCTACCAGAGGAGGCCTTCGGTGGTTGCTGAAGAACTAGATCCCTGAGCTGGGTAAGGGCTGGACTAGATGATCTCCAAGATCCTTCTCTTCTGTGATCCTAACGGACCCAAAGCATTGGATATGGAAGAAGCAAACCATCCTGCGGGAGGGCTACCCTCCTTGCCAGGGAAGAGGCACTGACAGAACTGGCTCCGTGACATCATCGCCGAGTTACTAACGGTTCTTAAAAAAACAGTTAGAACCGGTAGGAACCCACCTCTGATCCACTGGCAGCAATGAGGCCAGTCTGCAAGGAGTGAGGAGCCCCCCCCTCTGATATCCTGGCACAGTTCACTGGCCAGAATGAGGCAATGGGGCAGACCCCTCACCCCATTCCTCCCAGGCCAGGATCCTTTCCAATTGGGGTCCTCAGTTTCCCGGCTGGAGAGTTCAGCATCTCTTCCCCCCCCCCCAAGCTAAGGAAGCCACAGCAGGGGCGAAGGTGAAAGGTGGCCCTCTGAAGGCCCCTCCCTATCAAAGAAGCCATAAAAAACAGGAAACCTTCCCAAAGGTCATTCTGGGGAGACCATTATTTAGGGCCCGTCACACTGCTGTCCATAATGCAAAATCCCCCTTCCCCAGCAGGAAACTGGCAGTCCCTATGAGGGAAATCTGGGGAAGAGAAGGGGGGAGCTCCACCTTAGCCCCCACCCACTTCCACCATCTTTTCCTGCCCCCAAGAAAGCCCAGGAGCCCTGTGGGTAAAAAAAGCAGCATAACAGAAGAGGAGTTGTGGGTGGGGGCCTTCCACTTAATCCCTGTCTGGTGTGAGGCGCATCAGCCCTTCCCAACAGGTTCTCTTTCGACCCGGGACTGTCCAGGGTCACTTGCTAAAACCAGGCCTTTGCCAATGCAGCATGCCTCTTTCTTCCTGATGGGTGGAAAATGGAAATGGAGGGAAAGGAGAGAAGTGCCCAGGGACCGCTTGGAGTGGCATCAAACAATGGAGAAGCCAAACTGGGAAGCTTCGCCTGGAAGAAGGAAACAGCCTTTGGAGGCTGAATAAAAGCCCAAATAGATTAGATTAGATTAGATTAACAGAGTTGGAAGGGACCTTTTAGGTCAATCTAGTCCAACGCCCTGCCCAAACATTTCTGACAAATGGCAGTCCAATCTCTTCCTGAAAGCCTCCAGTGATGATGAAGCTCCCACAACTTCCGAAGGCAACTTCTGTTCCACTGGTTGATCGTTCTCAGTGTCAGAAAATTTCTCCTTATTTCCAGGTTGAATCTCTCCTTGATCAGTTTCCATCCATTATTCCTTCTCTGGCCTTCAGGTGCCTTGGAGAATAGCTTGACCCCCTCCTCTCTGTGGCAGCCCCTCAAATATTGGAAGACTGCTAAATAATGGAAGGCCTCTTGCTTGCCCCCTCCTGATCCCAATCCCAGGGAATTGAAGCCAGTGATTTCAGGAATCAAACTGGCTCCCCTTCAGATGGCCTGCATGGCCATCACTGCCTTCCTCTCAAGTGGGATCTTTGGGGTTCCTTCTTAGAAAATTTGCAGATGTCTGCCTGCCGGTAACACCTCTGCAGGGAAGCGTCTCCTGGCCAAGGTGGGACCCCCACCTTCGCGTCTCCCACGCACAGACACACAAGCACACGCACACACACACACAGCTGCCCAGGGAAAGGCTGTTCTAGAAATCCTTCTCATTGGGGGCTCCAAAGGGCTTGACACCCCTCCCCCTGCAGAGAAAGCATCTCAGCCTGTGCCAATCCCAGCTGAAAAAGCCATGGCTCCAGATGGCCAGGACACAGCAGGGCAAGAGAAAACACGGAGGGACAGCAGCCCACTCCAGGATACGATTGGGCCATGCAAGCATGCCATTTCCTGGGGTGAGTCTGGATGCTCTCTCGGGGGCCCTTCTGCCTTGCCAGGCCTGAGCAACTGCAGCTGCTTGATCCCACAGAGGGGCTTCTGTTGGGGAGGAGCAGCAGAAACCAGGAAGAGAGGAAAGACCGAGAGCAAGTATTTTGGAGAAGGTGGATGGAAAGAAATGCTCAGGGAAGCCATTGGTGGGAAGGGGCAGGAAGCGGAGCCAGAGGGAAAGGCTCACATTCCTAGACAACGGCATCATGTTAGGAGAAGCCAAGATTTTGGCAGGTGGGGGGGGGAGGATATTTGGAATTCCTGGGCACCAGCCGCATCCAGCACCGGGAGGGGGCACTGGGGCGAGCTCAGCAGTTCCAGGCCGGCTGAAAGGCAGCTCGCCTGTGAAAATGCCTGCGGGGGGGGGGGGGGCGGGGGGGGAGAGGAGGAAGAAGGAGAAACAGATTAAGTGATCTGGACAATTAAGCCTGCCTGCCGGGAGACAACAATTTATTCACAAATTAGATCTGTCTGAGGCCGGGCTGCTCCCCCTCCGCCTTTTGCCCCTTTGGCCTGCTGGGGAGGGTCCTTCTCTGGCCATGTCAGGCATCACGCGGTGGTCACAAATGTTAAGCTCTCCAGCTCATTTTTATTTTTTTCCCTGCCAGGATGCAGCCGGGCCTCCAGCCCAAGTACCTAATCTTTGTCTTTAAATAAATATGCTTTTGTCAGGTTTATGAAAAATAATCTAGCCTGTGATTTTTCATAAGTCTGGACCAGACTCCTGATTTCCCTTTGGCTCAGCCTCCCTCCCGCTAAACGATTTCCTCTCTCCCACCCCCACTCGGCTTCAGCACAGGGGGAGAAAAATGTGGTGGAGGCAGGGCCGGCCAAGCTTCCTGACTGATTATTGACAAATTTAAAATATAAGCTGTTGAGCAAGGCTGGGATAGATTTGCAGAGCTGCTGTCCGGAATCTCAATGAGATTCTTGAAAGTGCACCAATCAATACTGCTGCGATGCACCCCGGCTGGGCGGGCACAGGCAGGCCAGGGCGCAAACAATGTGGGGCTGGCATCTGAGGCTGAGCCCCTCACCCGCTGGGTGCCTGTTCTCTGAGGGCAGGCAGCAAGCTGGCGCACCTCAGAGGCAGTGGCTGCTTTGGGTGGGCAGAGAGAATGGCAGATGCATGCCCATGCTCAGGAGCACTGTTATCACCACCTGATGGCTGCACGCTACTTGAATAGTTGTCTTTAAGCCAACAGACATCCTTTCCCTCTGGTCTGGCCTCATCCAGCCAGGCTGAAATGCAAGCTGCCCACCCCTCTTCTGGGCCAGCGGCTGCTTCCTGCCTCAACACTGCTTCCCACATGCACAAACAAAGATGTCCCGGCATGAGCCACCCCACGGCAAAGGTGTTGTGGACTCCCCGAAAGTGGGCTTTCTTGGGGCATCCGGAGCCCTTGCTGGAGAGGAGCTTTCTTGGCCAGCAGGCTTGTGCAGAGCTGCAGACAGGGGATCATCCAAGGGGTAAATCAATACTTCATCTTGGATTGCATTTTGGTGCAAGAATCAGCTTTCAAAGGCTTCCAGAAGTGGAGGTGAGGGGATGGTATGTACCATTGTGCCAATAATTGTGTTCTTATTCACCCGACAATGTGAACCTCCGTGCTTTTAAAGACGAAACCTATAGAGAGGGGGTTTACATAACTGGGGGCCCTTACATTTTCTAAGACTTTATTTAGTGATCTGTGACTACAAAAAGTTTAAGAAACCCTGCCCAAATCAGGGAAAACTGCCTTTTCTTTTTGTATTTCTGAAAGTCCTTTTTTTTTCTGGCAGGAAACACAAAACCGTCAACTTCATTTCAGTGTGTGAATGAGTGGAAGCATTCCCCAATTAATGTCAGCTTCTCATCAAGATAACTGATAATTTTTGAAATGTGGTTACATAAAAATTATTACTGGTTCAAGGTAATTGACAGCCACAGATTTCTGGATCTTTAATCAGAAATTACTAGTAGCTTTGGTGATTCTTGTGTTCAACTGGCCAATGCCAGCAATACTAGTTCCATGAGGCGCCTTTGCAACACTCGATGTAACTCTGGTAAATAACGGATGTGATCTTTCTTTCTTTCTTTCTTTCTTTCTTTCTTTCTTTCTTTCTTTCTTTCTTTCTTTCTTTCTTTCTTTCTTTCTTTCTTTCTTTCTTTCTTTCTTTCTTTCTTTCTCTCTTTCCCCCTAACCCTTTCCATCCCAGGGCTGGAAGACAAAGGCAGCTGGAAGAGCAATTAATCAGTGGAAGGACTTGCTTCGAGAAGTTGTGGATGCTCCAACACTGGAAGTTGTTAAGAAGAGATTGGGCGACCATCTGTCTGAAATGGAGTAGGGTTTCCTGCCTGAGCAGGGGGTTGGACTAGAAGACCTCCAAGGTCTCTTCCAATTATGTGATTCTGTTATTCTGGAAGAGAAATGATGGCAGTTCCCATTTTCACTTCCAGCCTTAAGAGGGGACAAGGAGCATCAACACCCCCCAATTTCGTTTGCTGCCAGCCAAACGCATCTGGGTCAGGAGGAGAGCGGGGCCAGAGGCCCAGCGAATCTAGCTCACTGGGAAGGCCAGAGGCTGGGAGGAAAATGGCTGTTTCTAGGGGAAGTAGAAGCAAGAAATGCCCCTGAAAGGAAGGAAGCGGAAGCGGAAAGCAGCTGTCCGAGACGGCTGCGAAAGGGTTACAGTGAGAGACGCCGGCTGCAGTTCTACCTCGGTTGGATGTGTGCAGCAGGCCCGGGAGCCCTGCTCTCCAGGGACTCCACCAATCAGATTGCTGCCTGGATGTTGGAAAACATTGCTGTCGCCTCCCCAACAGAAAGGCGGCTCCACTGATCGACAAGGTCTGCTCCCGGCAGCTGTTCCAGAGACCGGAGTGAGTCTGACAGCTGCGCACCACACCAGGAGCTGCCAGAGACGGGGTGCTCTCTTCTGGTGCTGTGGATGTGTTCCTGGCCCAGGAATGCCAGTTTGCACACAAAGCTTCCCCCGGGGGGGGGGGCAGCTCTCCCGCTGAGTCTCAGTTTTGCACACAGGTAGAACTACAGCAATTCTTCATCGCTTTTTGGCAGACAAAACTTTACTTTCGGACAAGACCAAGCTTTCCCTGATGGGCTTCTCCCAGATACCCTGCAAATGTGGCCTATTTGCCTCTGCGGTGAAGTTGTGCGGACAGCCGTAGCTTGACGTTCCTCACCTCCAGTTTGCACATTTGTGTTGTTGTGCAAAGTTGCACTCTCAACATCACAGCGCTGCCAACCTAGTTGATCAAAGAATGCTGGCTTTTGAGGCCCTCCAGGGCTACATTTTAATTTAAAAAACTAAGCACTTTGAAACAAAGTTCTGCCTGTTTGCGTACAGAAATGTATTTTAAAGATTGGCTTAAGGAAAAGTGAAAGTTGATGAGATCCACCTGTCTTTCCATTTGCAGCAGGACAGCATCAGGTTTTTCCCTCAAAGCCATGCCGGGAAGTACATTTGGGATCCAGCCCAACTCTAAAGACTGACCACAAGGGTCCCCCTCCCCTATAATTCCCATCAGCAAAGAGGGGGAAGCTCATCAGGCAGGAGCCCCCCAAGAGGCCCTGGGACCACCTCCCTCAGTACAGGCCTAGGTGGGGGCACCCCCACATCTTTTTGTCCCCTCCCCCCAGGAATTTGCAGAGGTCAGGCAACTCATTCCCAGCACACCTTGGGTTAGATTTTTGGCATTACTCTGGAATCAATTGCCCCCCCCCCGGTTGTCCATCCGTCTGTCTGTCTGTCATCGTCGTCGTCCTCCCCTGCCTTGGTGGTGGTGGCCTTGCAGGCTCCCCCCTCGGCCTCTGCGCTCAAAGGCTTGCAGAGAAGGCCTGAAGAGTGGAGGCTGGCTTCCCTTGTAGGACGGGGCTGGAGAGCTGGCTTCTTCCTGGAGCCAGACTGCTGGCAGGGGACCCCCAGGCGGAGGTCTCCCCCTGCCTCCTCTCCATCCCTCCGGACCCTCTTGCCAAACGGCAGGCGCCCACTCAGGGCTCTCTTCCTAAGGACTGCAGCAAAGAGCTCAACTACGAGGGGGGTATTTTGACGGTGAGGGGCAAGTCTTAAGTAATATTCTCCTTTTTTATTAAAAGCTGTCACTGCAGATCCAGAGCAGGGAGAGGTTTAAGCGCTGCGCAGCTACTAGTGGATTCATTAAACTCGCTTCTGAGCAGCTATAAAAAATCAATTTAGTTCACCAGGCAGCTTGAACTGGTGCCAAAGGCAGCCACCGTCTCCCGGGTGAGCAGAGGCTGCTCTTCCCCCAGTGCAGCCGAGAGAGCTGCATCCCTGAGGGTGGCAGCTGTGGGGGGGGTTCCAACTGGCAGCCCCTTTTGCAGAGGCTGCGCCTGTTCCTGAGGAGGGCTGTCCCTTGGGCAGCGGGCCCGCTTGGCTTGGCGGAGGCCCAGCGGAAGGCAGGGACCCCGCCCCGCAAGCATCTCTGCCTCCCAAGCCTTGCACCCTCGGGAAGCAGAGCCCATCCGGTGCCCAGGGCTTTAAGGTGCTGAAGCGCTAACCTCCACAAAGCTGCCCCGGATGCTGCCAAGGAGACAGCTGCCTCCTGCTTCCAGCCTGTTTCTTCTCAACTCCCCACCACCACCACTCTCTGGCAAAGGGGGAGCAGCTTCTGAGCTCCCCAAAGTTGAATGAAGCTTCCTCGAAGGGGAAGGGGAGGAAGTGCGCCCCTCGCCTGGGCTGCCACGACCCTTTTTGTCCCAGACCAACCGGCTTATCTACTATCATGGATGTCTCTAAGATTCGGTTCCTAAAGAAGCACTCCATTTTTTACAGAGAGCAATGAGTACTAATAAAAGATGAATTTTTTATATGTTTCCTTTGTTACTTTGAATTTTTTATAAACTTTGCGCCTTAAGGACGTGGTTTTTTTTTACAGCAGGCTATAAAGTATGTTAATTTCATGCTCAGAGGGAAATGCTCTCTTGCTCTTCATTAAAATATTACACACACACAGACACGCCTGACACACACACCTCTGCCCCGCCTTCCCTGTGTCTGGCCCCCCAGCTGAGCTGCCATGTCCTGGGTGGGGGCCTTGAAGACCTAAGGCAACTTTGTCCGAGAGATGCCTGAGATGCAGCTCCGTCCTCCGGGCAGGAAGAACGACGGATGCCCAGTTCTGTCGGCATTTCTGCCTTCCGAACTGCAGGCTCTGGAGGACTGCCCAGGAAGGGAAAGGAGACCCTGGGGCGATGCTCTAGCCAGGCGCGGCTGCCTGACCTCTCCGACCAAACCACCCAGGGCAGGGAGGGTCAAAGGAGCCTTCCTCCTGGCTCTATTTTGGGACCTGCCTTGGCTCCTTCCCTGTGTTTATGTCCTCTGCTGGTGTGACCTGTGTGTGCCAAGCAGAGCAAAAGCCGCCTGCTTTGTGAGACACACACCCGCCATGCCCAGCTTTTGCCTTCCCTCCCGTTGTTGCACCTCTCAAGAGGGGCATTTCTGTGGGGAGGAGGCAGAGCCAGGGACTCTGGGGAACAGGATCAACTGCGCATGCTACAAATCTGGAACTCATAATCGTCAGAAATTCCTCTGAATTAATCCAGCAGGCCAGAGGAATGGAATGCAGGATTCCCTACAAGTGGGGGGTGTCTCTCCACAAGCCCATCAGCCGGCCTGTCCCAGAGGGAGACCTTCCAGAGGCTTCCAGCCCATCTGGTTCCTCCAAGTGAGCATTGCCAGCCCCCTCCCCCCTTGCCACCCTCTGCAGTCCGTGCAGGCCTGCCCGTGGGTGGCTTTGCCCTCCATGACCTTGCTTTCTGAGGAAGGGGCACTGCGGAGAACCTGGCCCTCCGGGGAGGGTCTCCCTCCTCGCCCCTCACCCCTCACCCCTATCCTTGGATCTGAGCCCGGCTCCTCCGGGCACTTGCTCTGCTTCGGAGCAGACAAAGCCAGGGGGCCTGTCTCTTTGCTCAGCCCTCCTGCCCGTTGATTTCCGCCCCCTCCCTCAGCCGGGAGGGAAGCTGTCAGCTCCCATCTCTCCAGCTCCCTGCTCAATCTGCCATGGAGATTGGGGGGTGGGGGGGGCGGTGTCTTCTTTCTCCAGATCTGGGGTGGGGGGAGAAGGGACTCAGGCCTGACTGCTCCCCCACCAGTTCCTGTCCTTTAAGAGCGTCTTGAAATCCACTTTCTGAAAAGTATTTTTTTCCTCACATTATACAATTTATTTTGGTATGTTTTGTTTTGGAGCTGAGAACACCATGAAACAAGCAACTTTGTGAAAAGGATGGGAAAACCCATTTCAACCCCCCCTGTTCATGGAGGCTGGGCAGATGCAATCATTTCATAATAGATTTGAGTTTGCAGGAGCCAACCCCCCCCCAAACACACACACACACATATTTCTACTGAGAACCAGACCACAAAGCAGAAATGTATAAGGATTGCAGCGGGGGGGGGGGGCAGAGAACGAAGAATGTACCATTTGGAAAAAGAGAGAATATTGTAAAACATAGATTGGATCAGAGAAGAGTTTTTAAACATCCAGCACAATCATCTTAACTACCATGAAGCAGCAAAAAGAACAATGTCATCTCCCCTCCCCCATATGGGACCCACACCGGAACCCCTCAATATAGATTGCAATTTTAACTGCCCCTTTGGGGTACAGCTGTCAATTACCAGCTTCTTTGCAGTAATGATTTAGTTTTTCTCATGGGCACCAACCAACTAGGAGTCTTTAAATTAAAGATACAGCATTTTTTTAAAAAATAATTTTTATTAATTTTCCAACATTAAAAAAACGCAAATACAGAATACAAATACAAAAAAGAAAAAGTAACAGTAAAAAGTAATAAGACAAACATCAAATAGAACAAATACGAGTTACCAAAAAATTGTGATTGTGACTTGTTTTTGATTTTGTAGTTTAAGATGAACAATGATGTAAAATTAAGGGAATGTAAATATGTATACTAGATGAAGATCCGTCATGTACTTGTCTTTGTGTTTTATGTTTGTTTATGTATGTTTTGTCTTTTTACTTGTGTTATAAATAAAAAACTTTTAAAAAATACGAGTTACAATTTTAAACATTAAGAACTCTATACAGTGTATTTTACAGTTTTTCGTGACAAAACATATATGCTACTTTCATGCTTTACCATTTGACTTGGTACTTATTGTGCCATTAACAACTTAACCTATAATTTTATATATACATAAATATATTATCATTCCGATTTTAATTTTTTTCATGGGCACCAACCAACAAGTAGGAGTCTTTGAATTAAAGATACAGCAATTTGTAAACTTCAAACAATTTGCCATAAATTGTTAGCAATGCAAAGGGATTGTTTCAATGCTGCAAATCAAATCTGGGGAAGAAAGATCTTAAGTGTGTGTGTGTGTGTGCAACACAAAGTTTAGAGTCCAACATCTCAATTCCTTGTATCAAAGGAGTGGGGAATTCCCAAGAAGGGGTAAGCAGACCTGACCACTCTCAGGGCTGCCCTGGAGCAGAGAGATGAGGTATGTTGGGGAATCTTTGCACCTTAAAAAGAAATGCAAGTTCTAGTCCATATGAAAGAGGAGCCCAATCTTGAAAGGGTTTATTTTACCTGCCATCTGGGTGCCCCTTACATGCTTTTGTTCTTCTCTAGCTCAAGATGAGCCAAAGACATGAGGGCAGCAAGGCCTGCACCCCCCAGCCCACCCTGAGCTGGTTCTTTCCTGCCTTCCAGACAAGACGTGAAGGGAGCTGTTGCATGGAGCATTGTGCTCCCCCCCCCCCGCCCTAAAATCCTACCTTCTCTGGTCAAGGAGAAGCATCCTGCTGTGATGGGGGGGGAAGAGAAGGGGAGCCATTGCCCCCCCCCCCGGCCATGCAGGCTAACTGGAGCGATGGCTGCAGACTCCCCCTCCCCCTCCCCCGAGAACAGGGCCAGCGTGGGGGGAGGAGGAAGGCAGCGGAAAGTGTCTCCCCCTTTGGACAAGGAACCAGCAAAGCTGTGCCATGTCCTCCGGTGAAGGCTGCTTGTCCGAGAACATAAAATGCTGGAACAAGCCAAGCGCACTCAAGGGTGACAAGAGGCGCAGGCTTCCTCCCTCGTAAAACACTGGAGGGAAGGCAGGAAACATGAATCAGTACACAACAGACGGTCCTCCTGTGGTGTGCGGAGCCACGGCTGGCCTGGCCTCTCCGCCCAGCGGGCACACAGGGATCTGGGAGCGCCCAGGCTCCTCTAGGCGTACGGTGGGGAGTGGGGTCGGAGAAAGGTGCAGGCTGCCCCTCTGCCTCCTCTGTGTTGTTTAGTGACTCTGCTAACAGAGGGTATCCCTCAGAGGGAGGGGGTGGCTGAGCCTGTTTTGAAAATCCAGAAAATTGAACCGGGTCCAGTTCAGGGGTGAAATTCAATTTTTTTCCCTACCGGTTCTGTGGGCGTGGCTTGGTGGGCGTGGCAGGGGAAGGATATTGCAAAATCTCCATTCCCACCCCACTCTGGGGCCAGCCAGAGGTGGTATCTGCCGGTTCTCTGAACTACTCAAAATTTCCACTACCGGTTCTGCAGAATCTTTCAGAACCTGCTGGATTTCACCCCTGGTCCAGTTAGGTGGATTTGGGCTCAGCCCTTCCCCCCAAGGGCCTGGGAGGCCTCCATGGGGGGTCCTGGCAGGCAAAGAACTGCAAACAGAGAGCTGGGGTGGGGTGGGGTGGGGGATGGGTGGGTGGGTGGAGAGATTGGTCCACATTGGTTTTGCTGCTGGCGTTCTTAGGTTATCAAGAGCGGCTCCCAGGCTTCTTCTTCTTCTTCTTCCTCCTCCTTGTGGAGAGCAAAGCCCCCTCTCTGGAGGGTGGGACGCAGGATAGTGCTGTGGCCATGCCACTCGGGTTTTTGCACAGCCAGCCCCCTCCAAATGGAAGGGGGGGGGCTTCCACCTGAAGGAGCAAAGCAAATAGGCATTGCAGGAAGCCTGTTTTGTTGCTTCCGACCTGCAGATGGAGCAGCCGACACTGAGCAAATTCTACTCTGAAAGACCAAAGCAATGCGGAGAAGGACTCTGTGCTTCATCCTCCCAGTATCCACCCCTGCATCTGCCCCCATCCCTGGAAGAAATGTTGGGTTTCTCATAACCCCCATGGATAGGGGAACTCTGCCTGTGGCAGTTGCCAGGTTAGGTTCTCAGGACCACCTTCCCTCCTCGGGGGCGGCACCTTGTCTTGCCCTGAAGCGAGGAGCTGACCAACAGGGCGACGTCTGTATTAACCTGTACATTGAAGAGACATCCATGGACATTTGCTGAAGTGACCTGCCCAGCGTAATTTCTCCTGAGGTCACTTTCCTCAAGCAACAAGCTGCCTGCCTCGATTGTTACAGTAGGTGACGCCCACCTCCGGTCCAAGACCTGAGCTTCCACTCCCATCACCACCCCGCCCACCTGGCATGGGGAAGTCCCTCCTCCTCCTCCTCCTCAGGGGGCAGAGCTGTGCAGGGGTCCTGCTTTGCGCCCCGCAAGACCCTGGAAGTTCCTCGAGGGGCTCAAGGCAGTGGCAAATTGCCTTGTTATTAATGCCCCCTCGCTGCTCCGTTTCGCCCCGGCCTCCAATTACCGTAGGTATTCATGAGGCAATCAGCAAGTGGATCCCCCCGCCGCCTCCGTCAAGGGTAACCGGAGCCCGGCATCCGAAGAAAGCGAACCCCATTAAGGAGCCTGGTGGTCACTGGGGTGGATCGAGTGTCCTAATAGCCCAGCTAACAGCAATTAAGTCAATTAACCGTTCAAAGCCCCGCTGTTCCCTCCTTCGGCAGCCCTCGGCATCTGCAGAAGACTCGGAAACTTATTTATTGGCTAAGCGGCTGTGAGTCATTATTAACGGTGGAGAAACGGCAAGAGTTGGGCGGCTTGTAAAAAAAATTAACGACTGCAGCAAAAGAGGCAACCTAATTGCCTGGGGGGAGGACGAGAGGGGGCGGCTTCCCACCCCACCCCCATTTGTCATCTCTTTCGGAATTTACCCACTTGGCAACATGGGCACCTCTCTGCCCCAAGGACCAAAGCCAGGAGAGGAGGCGGCTCCATGCAGCTCACGGGAGGACCTGAGAGGCTGAAGGACGCTGGTCCAGGGGCTCCCGAGACCTTGTCCCAACCGGACGTGGTTGGAGAAAGACACACCCCCCCCCAACTCAGATCCTGCTGCCCATATGCATATGCCCATCTGCAGGCAGCCTCCGAAGTGGAGGCTCCAAAGTTGTGTGTTCCCTGTTAAAGTTAACCTAGCCGTATAATATCTAGGAGATATCCTCCATAAATATAGGTAAATAGAGATGGTGGAGATGAATAACCATCTGGTGTGGCCGGAGTGACAATGCGCCCTCTTTCCTGCAGGGCGGTAGCGGCGAGGGGGGAGGGGGCGCCCACCACTAGGGCCTCACTTTGTTTGTGGCAGCAGCAGAGGGCTCACACTTAGTGAGCTAAAGATGCAGTGACATGCAACGCTTACTGATAATTAAATATTGATTTTTTGTTTTCTAATCCTATATAAAAATTGTCCTGGGTCTCCCAATGGAGTTTCATCTCGCCAGGACATGCAGAGAGCCATTAACCCTGCTGGGTTTCAAGCTGTTGCAGGACAAATAATAACAAGGAGGGGCACTCCCCTCCGCTCCCCCCTCCTCCTCTTCAAGGGGGCTGGCAGAGGGACCCCCCCTCCCTTCTTTCTCCCGGACTCCCCCTCCCTTGACAGATCTCTCCCATTGATTTGCTGCAGAATGCAAAACTCTGGGTGCCCTTTTGTGGAAGGGCATGGGAGGGTGCTACATGGGGGGGGGTGCTGCTTAGAAAGGAGATGGGCCCCAGCAGTAGGGCAGCCCCACAATTCAGGACAGTGAGGCTTCTCTGACGTCTTTGGGAAATTTCCCCAGCAGTTGCTTCCACCATTTTCTTGGGGTGGGGGGTTAAAGGACACCAGGAAAATGGCCGGTGCTGTTGCCCTTGAAACTTCCTGGGAAAGGGGGGGTTACACGTGGCGCTGTCCATCCATCCAGACTTATTGGGGGTCTCTTCTCCCCAAAGGCCTCTGCCATCTCTGTGCCAAGGGACCCTTCCCCACACTCCTGCCAGCCAAAAGAAGGGCCTTCCCCTCTGGAGCTGCACCGGAGGCACTGTGTAATGGTCTAGGAGGTTTCCAAAATGGGAGGCAGCCTGAGAAAAGGGGGTGGAGTGCCCCGCTTTGTAAATTGCACAATATTGCGCAGGGGGGGAGGGGGCTTTGGCAATTCCGTCCCTTGCTGTGTGCACAGCACTTGCTGCATGTTTGAAAATGAACAACTTTGGAAACCAAACCTTTGCCGGAGGCAATTGTTTTCCCAGCTGTGACAAAGACCAGCCAGAGCAGTGGTGGTGGGGCTGCAATTGTGGTTTTAATGTGGCTGGCGCTTCAGGAGGTTACCCCCCCCTCCCGCAGATGCTCTCTGCAGGCCCAGCCCCTTTGGAGCAAAGCAGTGGTGTGCATGTGGAGCAGCTCAGAGACGTGCATGGGGAAGACGCCCACGGAGATGCCCTCTGTGCCAGGATGTCCCTTTTGCACTGGGGCTGGTCCATGCCAACATGGGAGCCAAAGAGCAGAGACTCTTTGGGGCTCCTGCTCAGCGGTCGGGGGTGGTGGTTGCAGAACAGAGAGATCAGCCGGGAGCAGTGCAAGGCCCGACTGAACCAGCACGCCCTGAACGTGGAAACCATCGGTGCCCCGACCTGACACTGCAAACCACCAATGGAGCAAAAACTCAATCCGTAGAGCAAACTATGTCACCATCCAGAAACTCTACAGGCTCCGGCGACGCCATGCTGCCTCCACTGTACTGTCCGGGCGCTGGAGAAATGCATACAAGGGCCCAGCGCCAATGCCACCAGAGATTGAAGAATACTGGTCGGCAGTATTCAAAACATTGAGCGCGAACGATGATAGTGAACCTGCAGAGCCATCTGCAGTCCTGTGGTCCCTTATGGAAGTCATTGTCCTATCAGAGGTAACAGCAGCCCTCAATGGTATGAAAACCAGTGCACCAGGACCGGACAGATTACCGGCTGAGGCGTTACTAACCTGGGACCAGCCCTCACTAGCAGCTTACTACAACATCTAGCCTACTCGCTTACTACAACATCTAGCCTACTCGCATGTGGTGTTTCTTCCCAAGATGGAAAATCCATTGACTCCAGGTGACTACAGGCCTATCTCGATAGCCTCGACCATCTTGCGGGCATTTCACAAGATCCCCGCTTGGTGCCTTCGAGATATGCTTCAGCTCTCTCCCCTCCAGCATGCGTTCCTCCAGCGAGATAGCTGCCTCGAGGCGACGACCCTGCTACATACCACCTTTCCTAGAATCCATATGGGTAGAGTACCCTGTGCGATGCTTTTTCTCGACGTGGTGAAAGCGTTTGATACGGTATTGCACAAGAGTCTCTTCCGAGTGGCCTACGAAGCAGGTCTGCCTCCCCCACTGGTGTCATACCTGAGACATCTCTACAAGAGATCCACAGTGCAGATGGCAGGGACCACTACCAAATGTGGAAGGGGCGTATGGCAAGGTGACCCTCTCTCCCCACTCCTGTTTATTATGGTCATTGAAGACATCATACGCGGACAATCTAGTGCTCTTCGCGGAGAAATCCAGCAGGCTCCAGGAGAAACTCCACCTACTCCACAAAGCCGGTATGGCACTGAATGCTAAGAAGTCCCATGGCCTCACCATTGCCAAGGATGGAAAGCATAAGTGCATGGCCCTAGTCCCAACACTATACGAGTGTGAGGGGGACACCATCCACCCCCTAGGGAGAGACGACACAGTGAGCTACTTGGGCCTCCAGTTTTACTGGAAGGGAAGAATCATCCCCAAACATACCGGCAAGCTGGACTCTTTGCTGAATGAGCTGACCAAGGCACGGCTTAAGCTGCACTAGCGACTTAAGCTCCTGAAGTGCCACCTGGTGCCCAAGCTCACCCACAAATTGGTCCCAGGTCATGCCCACAGAAACACGCTGAAAAAGCTAGACTGCCTGACACGTGCTGCGGTGCGGCGATGGCTAAGGCTTCCTACAGACACTCCAGTGGGATACTTTCATGCCAATGTCCTAGACATTGTCTAGGACATTCCGGCTCCCTTCATAGGCCTACTGCTGAAACCCCCTCCCCACCATCTTCTCTCTGGTTTGCTTGGCACCCTGCAAAGAAAAGGCCCTCCTGTGGCCTTTTCAGCGGAAACATTTTTGACTCTGCCTTGCTGAACTCCTTACGCACGTTTTAAGCCAGAATTTGTTTAAAGTTTTCATTGTTCTGGGACCATGGCTGCCCCCTCCTGTTCTCCCAGACAACAACTGCCAGAGGACTGCAGAGAAAGGCAAATTCCCCCCCTCCCTCCCTCCTCCCCAGGCGAAGCCCAGCCAAAGCAGAGAAGTCTTGCAGTTGAGGCCCAACCCTTTCTGCTCTCTCATGGGCACCGTGAAGCCTGCCCAGGAAGGGGGCTGTGCCAGGCCAGGCCAGGCCGTTGGTGAGGAGTGGTACAGAGGCCTCTGCCCACTGCCCTTCTATTTTAGCCAGCCTCCAGCCTCCTGGGCTATGGAGCCCAGTTGTGTCAGTCACAGGGAGCCGGTAGAAGAACCACAGCTCACACAACTTACCCACAACGGGGGTTGCCCAATCGATCCTACCCTGTTCTGGGAAGCTGCCTGGGCAAGAGGGACTAAGAGCCACTCAGGGGAGTCACCCACAAGCCCACCTGCCAGCATTTGGCCTCTTTTCCTGACAAGATCTGAAGGCCTTCGCAAAATCCCACACGGCCGTTCATCCACGCACTGCCTTTGCCTCCTCAAAATCACTAAGCAACAGGAGTCAAAAGTCTTCCGTTTGATAGAAACGCTTATTGGCAGCAAAGCATCTTTCAATCAATGCTAAAATAAGAAAAGGCCCATTCCTCACTCTCACCCCAATTTAAATCTGGAAAGGCTTTCATAATGCCTTGCTGGTCCTCTTCAACTTGGGAAGCAGAAAACAAACTCCTGAAGAGACTTTAAAATAGGACCTCAGATGTGGTTTTGCAAATGAGTCATTTGGCTTGGGGGTTCTGGAGAAAGAGGGAGCCGCATGACAATGTGGGGCAGAGTGGAGGGCCAGGAGGAGCAGGGAGGGGCTGGAAGCAAGCGGTGGGCCCTGGCCCTGGGGCAGCCGGTGAGACAAGAGAAGACTTGGCAAGCAGCTCCCCACCACCAAGAAATTTACATTCAGGCCAAATCAAGTTTGAAATGTGGGTTTGGATGCCAACCTTTGATATTTAAATTTCAGATTCTGAAGTCTGAAACCTTTTTTAAAAACTCTGAGTAGCAAACACTTTTTTAAAAAGAAATGTCACTGCGTAGGAACCGGCAGGACATGCCTGGGGCACAGCAGAGCTACGTCCGGTGTCCGGTGCGGCTCCCGGTTCTCCCAAGCCTCCCTCTAGGATGCTGCTGAAATCTCGGGGGCATCACGGTCACCCCCCAAAACCAGGGGAGGGCCCTGCAACAGAGCCCTTTTCTTCCCGGACAGCACTTAGCAATAGCAATAGCACTTATATACCGCTTCATAGTGCTTTACAGCCCTCTCTAAGCGGTTTACAGAGTTCAGCATATTGCCCCCAACAATCTGGGTCCTCATTTTACCCACCTCGGAAGGATGGAAGGCTGAGTCAACCTTGAGCCGGCGAGATTTGAACAGCTGAACTAGCAGTCAGCTGAAGTAGCCTGCAGTGCTGCACTTTAACCACTGCGCCACCTCGGCTCCACTTGCTTAGTTCATGGGACAAACCTAAGTTTTATAGGTGTCCAAGACGATGAGACATAATTGTTCTTAAAGTAGGGATGAGTAAGAATTTAATATGCTTCTTTTAAACAAAAATAAAAAGGAAAGAAAAGAAAAAGGAAAAAGAAAAAAGAAAAAAGAAAAAAGAAAAGAGATTTCTTCACAGAAATAGGTCAGAAAGCACTGAAGATCTAAGAAATGTGGGTGAGAGAAAAGCAAAACCATCCCTTCTGGAGAGTGAGTGCATACGTAGCTCTTAATACTCTGGCTTTGAATTCATTTGTGAGGCTGCTTCTTTTCTTTGGACAAGCTTTGCATTTTTAACACTTTTTAAAATATTTGCAGCATATTCCCTTCTGTGCTGGAAATAACTGTACCTGCTGAATTTGGCTGATTGAGGTTAAAAAGAGAATTTCGTTTGGTTAGAGGGTTCCGCTTTTCACAACAAACAAACAAGCAAACAAGCTTCACAAAGGGGAAGGAAACAAATTCAGAATTGTTTGAAACCGGCAGGTGAGAGATGGCCTTCCCTTTCTGTCCCACTGGGCTGGTTGCGTAGCCCCCTCCCCTTGGGCCTGCCTTCCCCAGTGGGCCTCCACCTTCACTGCAGAAGGGTCGGTAGGGGGCTGGAATAACAGTTCCGGCTTTCTCAGCAGTCTCTCTCCCGATAGGCATTTTATATATCATTACAATCACAGAATCATTACATGCAGCCCATTAGGGAACAAATGGGAAAACTCAGGCAGCTGGGCGGAGGGGGGGGGGACCGCGGGGGCGGGCGGGCAGGGAGGAGCAGACTGATGTGTTGAAGAGGGAGCTGCATCCCTTCCTCACCAGGCACAGCCAAAAGCAGCAGAGGCAGCTCCGGCTCCCAGGTGCTGGAGGCCTCCGTGTCCCTTCCCTTCTCCAGCACCCCAACAGTCACCTCTCAGCTGATCTGAGCCCTTTTGCCAGCCTTCCTTTGAAGTTCGGGGTCCGGAAAGCATCCTCTGCTTTCAAAATTGGTTTTCTGACCACAACGTTCTTTTACTGACATCTGAAGCCCCAGAACAAGGAAGAACCCCACTTGCTTGTTTCCCAAAGGAAGAGCCAAGGCAAAGGAAAGGCAGCCGAGGCTCAAGGTCGCCAGGTCAGGCGGACGGCGCTTGACGTCCATGACAGCTCTTGAATGAGCCGGCCCTCGCCAAGGGCCGCTTTCCCACAATGCAGCATGTGCTGCAGCCGATAAGAGCGCAGGCCGCCTCGCCTGGCTGTACGTGAGGGGAATGGAGAGCAGGACGGGGCTGGCTCTCTTGGCCCCGGGGCTTCTAAAGAGCCACACCCCTCAGGCCCCCAACGTGAGATGGGAATGGCAGCCCCGAGGCCTGCCTTGCAAAGGGGAGGCTGCGGCCCAGTCGGAGAGGAGCGTCCTCCTGGCGCTGACGAGGCTAGCAGGTGCAGCTCCCAGGGCTGAGGCAGGCCTTCGCTTGGCTGTTGACCGTCAAGGAGCAAAGGCAGAAGGAGAGGAAGCCTGAAAGCCAAAGGGCAGATCTGGGGCTGCTTCTGCCGGCAGCTCAGCACTTCCAGGCCCCAGAAAGACAGAAGCGGAGAAGGACCAGAGGTTGGGTGACCATTGGGGGCGTTCTAGCAACCCTCCTCCATGGTCAGCTGCTCCTGGGGTTTGGAGAGGGGATCTGGGGAGGGAGGAGGGATGATTGGGCAGTTGTGGTTCAGAGGAAGGGCAGGGCAGTGGAGGCTAAGCTTCAGGAGCGCGGTCCGTGTTCTGCTGACTGGCCAGATTTAGGATAAGAGCCCCATAAGACAAAGGAGAGGAAGGCTGGGCCTCCTTCTGAACATCCGGTCAGTTTGCCCGCTTTGGCATCCTTTTGCCAGCCCAGGCAGTGGGGGGGAAGGAGTGAGGACAGGGGGCCTCTGCCTTGCAGGGCTGGGGATGCACCAGGGGGCTCAGAGCTGGGCAGCTGAGGGTCTGCCTGGGGCTCAAGCAATGGCTTCACAATGCTTACAGGGGATGCTGTCCACTGGCAGGAGCCCCTCCCTGCGCCCGGAAGCTCACCCCCTGCAGCAGACCTCAAGGAGGGAAGGCTCCACCCACTGGAAGAACCAGTTCACCCCACCTGGTTGCCACAACCTCAGGGTGAGGGTGAGCCCTGCTTTTTGGCTGCTGGGTGGGGATCTGAGGGGAGGCTGGTCTGACCCATCACAGCTGTGGGAGACTTCTGGCTGGGCCTCTGCAAGGGGGCAACCCCCTGCCAGGCAGGACTCCCCTGGTGAACCTACCTGGGGTGAGGTGGGGGCACTTCCAGTCTGAGCCATTGCCTCCCAATTCCCCCCCCTCCGCCGGCACCCTGTAAGCGGAGGGCCAAGTCTGGAGCCCCGAGTGTTTGTGGGCTGCCTTTCTCTGCTTCCTCCCCTCCTCCTGGTGTCTTTTGATTACAACTCTCCTTGGAAGAGACACTAATTGTTACTTCCACACAATGCTCCTAATTACGCCCTATTACATTTTGAATCATTTCCATATGTCAACACCACAACGAGGGGGTGTAAATTGTCAGGGGGGAGCGAGAGAAAAGTGAAAGGGTAGTTTTTATCATTGGTTATTATCTGAATGCACACAACACCAAAAAAACAGACACACCAAAGGGGAAAAACCTACCATGAAACATGAGTGAAGTCGTCTTTGTTGAAACTGAAAATAAGATTATAAATAAAAGTCTTTCTGTGACAGTCGCAAAATGGACACTTTAAAATAAATTGCCACCGTTGATCAAGAAGATTGCTAGCTACCTTTTTCACTAATGATGCCAACGTCTCCTGGTCTCTAAAGCAACTCGCAGAAGAAGCGTCAGTCACTCAGGCCTCCCCTCTTAAAGATGTCTGACCGCCATGGCGGTCAGTTGCTCAGGCGGAGTCCTCCCACGGGAAGCTCGCCAGCTCAGAGGCCGCCCAGAAGGTGCCCTGCGGCTGGGAAGGGCCAACTGCCTGGGGAGCCTGTCTGGAGTGGCAGCTTAGCTCCTCCTCCATTTCTACCCACTATTCTCTTCTAGCACATCCTCAAGGCAGCCAGCAAATGTTAAAAATAAATTTCAAGTAAAAAATTATTTCTGAAATTAATAGCCCAATCAATTAAATATCAATGCTGGGTGGAAAATACGCACCTTCTGTGACGCTGGGCACAGCTCTGGGGAAGCTGAGGGAGGGAGGGAGGGTCTCTTTGATGGCCAGGCCACTTCAGCCCCCAGATCCAGAAAAGAGGAGCAGTTGTTGTTGTTCTGCTGCTGCTGCTGCTGCTGCTGCTGCTGCTGCTGCTGCTGCTGCTGCTGCTGCTGCTCCGCTGTGCCAGGGCTTGCAGGGCCAGAGAGGGGATTGCCCCGTTGGCAAGGACTTTCCCCTCTTCCCCACCTGCAGGTAGAGTGGAGCTCAGGGAGGAGCCAAGAAGAGCAGGGCCAGCATGACAAGCAAGGGCACCCCATGGAGCCTGCACATCTGGCTTAGCTCAAGAATGGGGGCCGGCACTGCCTTCTACCTGACTGGAAGCCACGGTGGGCTGGGGACGGAGCCTCCTCCTCCGCCTCCTCCTCCTCCTCTCTTCCTCCTCTGGCCGTGAGAAACCTCTTCTGCTTTAAAAGTCCCCATTCCCAGAAGCCAAGGATCCGGGGCTTTTTTGACCCTGGTATTTCCCAAACGGATGAGGAGTTTGGATGAAGAACTTGTCTCCTAGAATTTGCACCCTCTTGAACTGGGAGCTTGGAGCAAAGCATTTGAGCAATGTGTGCCCTCCTGGGCTGCCTTGCCCTTCAGAGACCCTGTGCGGGTGGTGCCCTGTGCCCAGAATATGCTTGGCTTTAAGGGATAGTGCCTGTGCCATGTGGAGGCCTCGGGACTCAAGGTGATGCTTGGAGTCTTTCGTGTGGCAGGCAGGAAGGACCCCAAGTGCACAAAGCAAAGCAAAATACACCAGCTGTTCTTGTCCAATTATGACTGGTTGACCTGCTGGTTGAAGAGGGCACCAATGGCTGAGGGTGCTCTGGAGAGCCAAGCCTGCCCTGAAGCCATTCTTGCTGCTCAGGGAGGAAGCGAGGAAATGTTAAGAAGAGAATTACTCTCCTCAGAGGCGATGGATCGGGCTTCCCTTTTGAAGACATTGTTACTTAGAAAATAAAGCCCGAGATTCAAATACTAATAAACAAAATATTTATTTCAGTAGAAAAATAATAAAGAATTCTTATTAGGACTACATTGTATCGGCTAAGAAAATAAATCACTTCTACCTTGGTAGAAATGGCGATGAGAAAAGGGAAAGGAGTTGACCTCAGGAATGTAGACATGCGTACTAGAATATATCATACGTCTGTCTGACCATAGATACAAGAACAGTATAAAACACAGAGATGCACAAACTGACAATATTCACATCGTGACAGGAAAGGCCTGCCAGATGCAAAGGGATCCTGCCACATCTCCTTTGCTGGCAGCTCCAGCAGTTTGTCCATTGTGCAGAGAAGATGCCCTTTTTTACCTTCCAAAAGGGGGCATTGTCTTCCCCCCCACCAGCTCAGCAATCAAGTCTGGGATCCAGAGAGCCCGGGGGGGGGGGCAGGCCCTGCACACCCAGATCTGCTCCAGGCAACTGCCATACAAGGAGGGGCCTTGGAACAGGAAGAGGAGGAGGATCCCCAAGGGGAGATTGGGGAGGAGAAGAGGGTCCCCTGAGTCAGAAGAGAAGCAATGGTGGGGGCATCTGTGGGGGGGGGGGGAGAGGCTGAGCTTGGAGGGTCCCGCCAAAGGCCGAAGTTTCAGGCAGAGGTGGGTGGGGGGAGTCACAGAGCAGTCCAGAAGGGAAGAGAGAGGGGGGTGTTTCAAAGTGCAGCCACATCCCTGGAAACTGAGCAGGTAAAGCTGTGTAAGGATCACCCTAAATGACCCTCCCGTCTCTGGAGGGGCGTGTTGTGCATGTGGACCAAACATGGGGAGGAGCTGTGTTGTCTCAGCAAATGCTTGGAAAGGGGAAAAGTGCCCTTTTTAAAGGACTGTGGAAAATATGAAGATTTTTCATTCTGGAAGAGCTTTGACTGGCCTAGAATCAAATATTCAGAAGCTGTTTGGGAACAAATAATAAATACCGTAAGAGTTAGAAAGCAGTTTTGGGAGCGAGATTTTCTCCATTTCTTTTTAAAGAAGTTTTTGGGTGTAAGAAACTGTTCATTGCCTAATTGTTTGTTTGCCTCCAGTGTGCTTCACGTTATTTATTTGAGACCCTGCCTGTAAGAAAAAACATGGCGTTTCTTACCCATTTTGGCTCTCGTATTTTCGGATTAAAACTGCTCCCCAACTGCTGCCTAGCAGAGGAGCCGCTAAGTGCCAGACAGATTGGGGCCCAGCACCAGCAGCCAAGAGCAGTGCTGTCACCTGGCAAGGGGCCCCTTGCATGAATGGGGAGGGGTGGGCTTTTGCCAGTGTCTCTCTTCATCTGGGAAGGCCCGAATGAGCCCACCCTGCTGAGAAAACCAGACAGGCAGAAGGCCTCTCCCCAACGAACATTTAATACACACACACACACACACACACACACACACACACACACACACACACACACACACACAAAGACCCCTCTTTTTGTGGGTTTCCATATGGGCCCCCAAAGAAACACAGCCCCAGAATAGCTCTCCCCCCCCCCCAGCTATGCTTGGAAAGCAAATGCTAATCTCTTTCTGGACCCCCTAGTCTGGCTGGAAGGGGTTTTTTCTCAATTCTGTTCCTGTTCTTGGTGTTTTTTTTGGGGGGGAGGACTGTGCTTCCCCCCACATTAAGCAGCAGGCCTCCCCTGCCCTATTGTCACGCAATGCCTGTCCTTATGTCCTAGGCCCCCTTTCTTTAGCTCCAGGGATGGACCCGGCAAGGGAGGGTGCTGGTTAGTCTTACTGCTCGCTTTGTCCACTAGGCTCTGGGGCAGCATCCAACCCCTTTGTACATTAGTGGGCAAAGGGAAGCAAAATGAGCCAAGCAAGATCCTTGAGGGGCCTCAGATTTTGGGGGAGCAGGGACGGGGAGAGGGCCAAGCAGGCAGCTGCACAGATGGAAGAGGACGTTCTTTGCAGAACCTATCCTCCAAGGTGTAAATTATACTGGCAGATGCACAGTCTGGGAACTTTTCCAGTTTTGTTTTTTAAGAAAGGGAGACCCCCAAAGTGGGAGCCACATGGCTGCTTGGCAGAACTGGGCTGGTAGGGCAAAGTATTGCTTGAACAGGAAAGGTTTGAGCCAAAGTAACCCCATTGCACAAGGTCCAGCTTGGAGGTTGCTGGACAAAAAAGGCTGAGATGTCCAGCCTGTGCTGTAGTGAGCAGCAGAGCTGATTCTGCCAAGGTGAACAAGGCCAGAGGTGTGTGTGTGTGTGTGTGTGTGTGTGTGTGTGTGTGTGTGTGTGTGTGTGTTTGCATGCTTGCGCTGGCGCCTGCAATCTGGCAGATTTTCTGCCCTTTCCCCCTCCTATTTGCCATCCTTCCCTGGGCTGTGGCCTAGCCCCCCCCCCCCAGAGATGCCCTCTGCCAGGCTTCCCTTGCTCCTTTGGGCTTCTCTCATTAGGGACCCTTCTCAAAGCAGAGTTTTCCAAACATATTCTAATCTTCAAAATATAACCTGATCTTCATTCTGGAGATGTGCCCCAGTTTGTGAATTTCATTGGCCTTTAATTGTAGTTGTTAAAATAATAGATCTCTACAAATAAGGTGGGGGGGAGTATTTAAAGCTATAGTTTTGTTTCCAAAATGATTTTTTGAGGACTGGTCTTTGAATTCAGCACATGTTTTCAACAGAAAAGGGGAGGAAAAACAATCCAGGAAGGACCAAAGGAAAAAAAATGACTAGGATAAAATCTGGAAGAAATAAAGAAAGCCTCCTAAGCCACGGGGCAAAGAGATGGAAAAGGCGCGTCTGCTGGAGGAGGCAGCCCTTCCTTGGCCCTTCGGGATGCAACTGTCTCCTTAGGAGGGAGCCCTCCTCCCACCAACCCGCCCCAAAGGAACTCGGAAACGCTGGTCTCGCGTTGTGGTGCTGAAGACGCGAGGAACAGCAGCGGCTCTTCGCCTTTTCCTGGGACGGCCCTCGCGAAGCTTTCGGGGGCGGAGGAGCCGCCTACTTCGGCTGTTTCCCGCAGCGGGAGAGCGCAGCGCAGCAGCCCGTTGGGTGCCACCTTTTCCCCCGGCAGGAGGGGCGAGGAGCAGGCCAGGACTCTTCCCGGGCAGGTTGTAATGGGAGAGGGTCCGCCCCGGCTCCTCGCAGTGCGAGGAGAGGCGTTGGCTTGAAGGCGGCCCGGCCGGAAAGGATTCTCGGTCCTCCGGTGCCTAAAACTGTCCCGAAACTGCTCTTAATGTCAGGTCTGGGAAGGCAAGCGAGATTTCCTGGCGATGGTGATAAAGGCAAGGAAGAGGGAGGGTTGCTTCTCTGCCTGGGTGGGTGCTGGGTTCTGCTGAAGGCCAAGTGCGGGTCTGTGCCCCACAAAAGCCTCACAGCACCCCACAATAGGAAGCCCCGAAATAAGGCTGGGCCTGGTGCAGGCAGAGCCCCCTTCAACTCTGGGCGGCGCCCTCTCCTTTTCGGGTCCTGCATGTAGCTCTCCTGGCATCTGAAGGGCCTGCCAGCCGGACCAGTTGCCCAGGGAGAAAATCGCTGCCTTCCTTCTGAACAGGGACCAGGCTGCCTCTTCAAACTCCATACCAAATCACAAGCAACAGAGCAGAAAACCAAATTATTCTCAGCTGTTACACTGCTTAATTTAATATTTCCAATGAGCTCCTTTGTCTTCTCCTCAAGAATGAAATGCATATTTGTGCTGTGTCACAAAACATTAGATTTTGTCAAGGCAATTCATTTCTCGATGGTAATTTGTAAAGTGTGCACCCTCCCTCCCTCCCTCCCCCACGCCGAGGGTCTGGGGCACCCTGGAGCTTCTTTCAGGAAAAGAGGGAACTGGAGGCACCTGAAGGGTTGTGGGGACACGGGTGGGGGGGTCAATAGAGGGGACCAGGCTAACAGATGGGAGTGGGCCCCTCCCTCCCTGGCAGCCAGCCGACCAAGAAGGAAACCAGAGCAGAGTGGAGCACGGGGTGTGTGTGTGTGTGTCTCAGTCAGGCAGACCCACCGGTCCCTCCCCAGGGAAGCCTCAGCTCCTACAGCACTTTACATGGCCTTTAATGAAGCATAAAATGGACCGAATGAGATCATCAACTAATAATAAAACAAATAAAGTCAGCTTGGTATTTCTTGCTTTTTCTCTCTCCTTGAAATCAAGAAAGAAACATCTCATTTCTTCCAAGGCCACTATGAAATGCCAAGGGCAGAGGGAAGGTCACCTCCTGGCCAGCCCTCACCACTCTCTCCCTGGACAGAGGAGGAGGAGGAGGAGGAGAGACAAGGCCCAAAGGCCCAGGCTCTCCTCTGCCGTGTGCTGGGCTGTTCCCAGGAGCAGAAGCAGGCACGACCCCCTCCAGCACTTGGGGGGGGGATGGAGGTGTGTGCCTGAATCTCTGGGACCCAGCCCTTCAAAAAACAGGAGGGCATTTCAAATGGGGAGGCCAGGTGGTTGCCCGTAAATAAATAAAGCAAGGAAAGGAGAAAGTAACAACTGTGATTATGAAAGAACTAAGGCTGTAATTATTGCAATAATGAGCAAACCATGACCAATTATTTTCAACCTCATTAAAGTTCAGCCTTCTCTCTTCCTTAAGTAGATTGTGAGTTTTGCAATGCCGCAGAATTCCCTCAGTTATTAGTAACAGAAGGAGATTAATGGCACAGTCCTTGTCCGCTGGAACACAGGTGTGGATCCCGCTTGGCTGTGCATCTGTGCTGGATCAGGCCAGAGGGTCCCACTGGTGACCCTAGCCCCCCACTGCTCCAGCACTGGGCCGGAGAAGCTGGTCTTCCCAAAGGTTAGCTCCTCTAAGGGAACCCCATGTCCAGCAGGAAGGGGTGGGTCAGTGGGTGAAGGGAAGTTGCACAAGTCACCAGGGGCTGCTCTTGCTTTGCCCAGAAAATGTGAAGATTTTCTCTCCAGCCTTGCGTCCTAAGAAAGGCTAATGAACTCCCCCAGAGGAGGGCCATTTCCTGGCAGATCTGGTGCCGGGCAATGGGGTAAGGTTGGCTAGGAAGATTTGGCATTCAGCTGGCAAAGTGAAGATCCAGAGCAGGGGTGGGCTGAGCCAGATGCCTGCTGCTTCTGACCTGCAGCCTTCTTGATCCCCAACTGGGTCTGGGGGGCTCCTCAAATGGACCCCAAATCGAAGCCGGAAGGGTGAAGTTTGCTGCTCCAAGACAAAGCAGCCAGGAGCCCTCTCCACAAAGACAAAGAGGCTCCCATCCATGGGGCTAATTAATTGGATTAATAGGAGGGCAACCCACAAGAGGGCTGGCTTGGATAATTTCAGCTGAAGGCAGAAGACCAGTCTCCCAAAGTCGACGAAGGAGGCAAAATGGAACTAAAGCAGTGGAAATTGCTGAATTCATTAGACTGCCCAAGTTCTGAAGCGGGTGTTTAGTATGCAAGCTATTAATACGCAAATAGACACAAAGGAAGCCCTGGGATAGGGAGGGAGAAGAGCTCTGCTGAACAAGGTCGGTGGGGGGATCAGGACACTCCAATTCACAGGACCTTCCCCAACTGGCCTGCAGACACACAAGGCCAATGGCCAGAAACAGGTCAGCCCTAGTGATGCTCCTCTCTCCCTTGGCTGAGACCCTTTTGCCAGAACATTGGCTGCCACTTGACCACACATGGAGGGCCTTTCTCAGCCACGGCCACTGGGAGACGCCTTTTAGGAGACAAGAGCAGGGCTGGAGGAAAAGTTGGCATCCTGGCAACAAACTCCTCAGGGAACATCCCTGTGTCTTCAAAGTTCAGACAGGCTTCAGCTCTGTATGAAGGTGGGATCTTTCCAGGACTGTTCAGCATTGGGCTTCCAAGCCGGCAAGAGCCCTTTGCACCTCTCAGGCCCAAGAAGAGCTCCCTTGTGCATAAGGGCAGGGATTGCTCCCCCCCCCTACAGCCTCCCTGTGCTCTTTCTAAAGCTCTCCAAGAAGGGAGCAACTGTCCTGATCCAGCCTTTGCAGCTGAAGGCAGCCTTTCTCTACCTCTGCATCTGCTGGGACAGGAGTTATTCTATCTGCTTCCCTCCCCCCCCCCCTTTTTTTTTCTCCTTCTTCTAAAGTGGTATTTTATGGGTGGCTTGTAGAGTCATTTGAGTTTTATTCATTGTTATATTTTTAGCCATTATAATCATGCCTTATGCTGCTTTGGAAAGGGGCCAAGTGCAAAATAGCAGAGTAGTATGAACGTAGTGCCATGATTTGGGAAAGAACAAAGGATCAAGAGAATGTGAGTTATTTCAGAGTTGGGCTCCTGCTCGGTGATTCTGGGGATGGCACCAGGATTCTGATCTCTGAATCTGCCACCATTTACAAATCAGTTTGGCTGTTGCTTTAGCAAATGTGTTTATTGCTTTTCTGTTTCAGCTTCTTATGCAGCATTCATAAGTACAAATGGTACAATAAAATGCACATAATCGGAAAGTAGGGAGAAGGTTGTGGGGGTTTGCCCTGGGAAATGCAAGTGCCTGACAATGGATCAGAAAAGCTAAAAGAAGCTTTCACAGAGAATGAGGAAGACTTTGCACTTTATAGAGCAAGGCAGGGGTCTGTTTCCTTGTGCAAAAAGTGTGAGGCTGGGAAGTCTTGCCACCAAAAGTTTGGGGCGAAGGGATGATCCTCTTCTCCCCAACTGCTGCTGCTCTACATGTACCCTCTATCCCCACTGTGATGGAACTGGGACTTGGGGAAAGATGGTGTGTATGTTTGTGGGTCAAGGCGCTACCCTACTCCATTGCAAGGAGCAGGCATCAGGATTAGGGTTTGGGGAAGTCACGGCTGGAGTTCGGCAGCCAAGGATGGCCAGAGAAACGTTTGGTGTTTTGGGGGAGAAGGGCCTTTTCGGGGCACCTGGTCAAGGAAACCCCCAGCAGGATTGGCATTTCTGAGGGCAGCCCAGAGATCCTACCTTTAGAGGAGACTTCTGGTTCATCTCCTCTTAGAGCCTGTAAAAAACCCACATCTTTTGTTTTCCAGAAAAGACTGAAGGCATTTTCCACTAGAATATTACCTCTCATTTTTTGTGCATAAAATATCTTCGTTGAGAAAGTCTGCACAAATTCTGGTGCAGATGAAACTGCAGGCTTCCTATAACTAACCTATGGAAGACTGACCCGGTCAGGAAGCTGAGATGATATTGAAGAGTAAGAATAATCTATATATAGATACGAAACAAACACTTTGACAACGCTGTTAAAGTATTGGATTATTTCTTCTTGTTGTTTGTAAATATTTGTACTTGTTTGTGTGTTTTGTTTGTGTTTTTTCTTATTGTAAAAATTTAATAAAGACTATTTTTTTAAAAAAAGAATAATCTATCAAGGGCTTCTGACACAATGGTCAATGCTGGAACCTCCAACCTCAGTGGACTTGACCTCTGAATTTGCTTGGTTCCGGTGTGGATTCCTGAATCCTTTCAGGCAGCAGCCTAGCCCTGGGCCTTCTTCACCTAGTGGAAGAGTCAGGGAGAACCTGGCCTGCCTTAATCGAGGTCTCCTTCCAAGCACCTCTTGCTCACTTTCTGCCAACTCAAGCTTTATGCCCATTCTGGTGACAGGCAGCCCTCCTCCTCTGCTGCTGGGGACACCTTGCCTGCCACCCCCACCCCCACCCCCCACCCTTCTGACAGCCAGAGGGACTGCCTGAGTCAGGGGCAAGGAATGCAAGGCGGTGTTCTGGCATTACGGTACTTGCAAAGCCCCTTTCATTCCAGCCTGGCAGTGATGGAGGGGGAGGCCCTTGAGACCTTCCTTTGCCGGCCTGGACCTTCCTTTGCCGGCTTCTCCAGAGCAGAAGAGGTCAAGTGTCCCAGAGGAAGTGGGAGCAGGCAAACATTGGTGATTAAGTGCGGCTTTGCTTAATTAAGCACTTTCTAATGACTCTTAACCCAAAGAAAGTGGAGAGGATTCCCAGGCTCCATCATGTTCTGCCCAGTTTGCTGCAGGCAAGATGCAAGTGGGGGGGGGAGTAGGAGGGGGATCCCTGAACCACCCTGCTGGGGGGGCGGGGTGGGGGGGCCGCCTTGTGCTCCAGAAGCTCCTCTGACTCAGAGAGGATGGGATCTGTCCCGGCACAGGAGGGACTCGGACCTTGGCCCAGATCCTGGGTCCCCACCAGGAAAGAGGCTGCCTTGGACCCGGGATGCCTCTCCCAGCAGTCCAGTTCTCCCAGAGGCCAGCTGGAGCAGGGAACTCGGGATCTAAGTGCCGGTTCTCTTGCACAAGGACCTTGCACAGAGGATGGGAAAGGCACAAAAAGAGGTGCATCTCCGGCCCTACTTCCTTCCAGACGTCCAAATAACTCACTTATTTCCCCCATTTCTTCCTGAGAACCTCACACACATCAAGCTGGGGACAAATATACTTACGTATTTAATCAAATGTGTGGTGGCCACAATCAGAAGCCCTTGGAACAGCCAGCATTTACCTTTGCCAACCGAAACAGTTCCACGGCCATGGGTGGCGGCGGGTTCAGTGCCTCGGGTGCCAGGTTTCCCAAGAGGGACCCTTACCCTCATGCTCGAGAGGGAACAAGTGTTCTCCACTTTGCCGGCCACGTGCCACCCTCCCTTCCCAGCCGGCTCAAATGGGGGACTGCTTTTCCATTGCCCTCCGGGAAAGAGCTGGACGTTTCCCCAAGTGATTCCCTCTCTGGACAGGAAGTGGATGGAGATCCAGCATGGCCGGAGTCTGAGTTACAAGAGAAAGGCCCCAGGCGATGCCAAAAGGGGATTCTGCTTGCTGAGGGGTGTCTGGGGGTGTCACTTCACTTCCTAAGCTCTGTATCTTCTGAGCCTCCCCTGATGCTCCGTGTCAGGCAACCTCATGGCTGCAGGTCCTCCCCTCCTCTTGGGCCAGCACTGTCCCCTAAGGCAAAGGAATGACCTGTCCCTAGTCTGGAGAGAGCTGTGGACATGGGACCTAGACCAAGGGGGCACCATTGGGATCTGGCACTCAGAGTCCTTGAAACATTCAAATCCCCTCCAATGGTCTCTTTGTCCCCTTGCTGCAGCTTCCAGCAGGTTCTCCCATGGGAGACCCACAGCCCCCATATTGCCTTCTGTCAGGGAATTGCCCAGCGGGTGTCCAAATGAAGTCAGAGACGCTGACACAAAAAGTTGCAGCTTTATATAAATAAATATATTTTACATCTATAGAGAGAGCAAATAGGAGCATCATGAGGTAAACCACAGAGCACACAGAAGAAAAAGGCGGGGGGGGGAGGAAAACGCCCCCTCCACACACCCACAACAACCAATCACAGTGCAGATTGTCTCACACAGGAGCCAGCACTCCAGCGCAATTCCACCATTCTAGGAGCCCCTGGGAAAGGCCTGCGGACCTAAATCAAGAACCTCCTCAGAAAATGTTCTAGTTTTATAGTTACAGTTGAAATGTGTGTTCCGGCTCATTGTACAACCCCACTGCTCCAACTACTAGATTTAAATGTAAACACCTTCTCTGGCTTTGGATTGGGCGCAGCCATTCCTCAGCCCCTTCCAGACTTAATCCTAGACCTTGGCTTTTGGGCTTTTGGTCCCACTGCATTTCTGCAGCTCCCCTCAGAATCCTTTTCAATTTGCCGACTTTGTTTGTTGGCGTGTGGGAGAATTGCCTGGAGTGGTCTAACCACCTAGCCACCACAACTGTTTGGGGGCAATTAATCCCGACGCCTTTGGGCCAAATCCTTCCTTCCTCTTTTCACCTGATTCCAAACTCCGTCTTGGAAGAAGTCCAAAAGAACTTGCAAAGGTGCCCTGGTTTGATTTGGAATACACCACATCCGGCCAAGATCCAGGAGAGGACAGCTTTCAAAAGCTTTGTGCAAAATCAACACAGAGGCATGTACCCTTTTTCCGGCTTTATATCCCTGTGAGCGTCTGTGTCCATGTGCCTGTGGAAAGAATCCTGAAGACAGACAAACGTATTTCTTGAGACCCGAGGATTCAAGGACTGAGTTCTCTTCACTAACACTTCACTGGGATAAATGTGTTTTCTTTGAAGGGGCCACAAAAATACTTTGCCGCTGCAACAGATTTTACATGTTTCCCCTTCCAGAATAACTGAGGCTGAGGGAGGCTCTTCCAGAAAGGCTTCACAAATGCCTTGGAAACGAGCAAAATAAAATAAAACAAAAACTAAATTGACAGCTAAGCCCAAACCAAATAATAAAAATGAAAGAACATAAACCCCTGTCCAGGTTTAATTGCCAGAGAGGGATTGCAGAAGGTTTGGAGCAGAACTTTCTTTTCACCAGCCCAGCTCTCCACTCACCTCCCTTCCATGAGCAGCATCTGTTGGGAAGGGACTCTGGCTCCCTTGCTGGCCTTTCCTTCTCCCTGGGAAGGCATGCACACATGCACACACACACACACACACACACAGAGAGAGAGAGAGAGAGAGAGAGAGAGAGAGAGAGAGAGAGAGAGAGAGAGAGAGAGAGAGAGAGAGAGAGAGAGAGCTGTTTCAGTGGCTCAAAGAAGTTGGCTGCCTCTCTCTTTAAATTGCAGCGCTAATCAGAAACACATTGTCCAGATTGTCAACACTTTGTTTAACCACTTCTATAAATTCAGTATTAGTGTTAGAAAGAGTCTGCCTTGATGGATGAAATACTTCGACATTCGGAGGCACAGCCCCAATAAAAAGTAAACTAATAACTCAAAAAAATAAGAGAAGAGATGGCTCTGGAGAAAAAGGGAAGGGAAGGGGAGAGGAGAGGAGAGGAGAGGGGAGGGGAAGACAAGAGAAAGAGAGAAACAGAAGGCAGGAAGGCAGGAAGGCAGGAAGGCAGAAAGAAAGAAAGAGAGAGAGAGAGAGAGAGAGAGAGAAAGAAAGAAAGAAAGAAAGAAAGAAAGAAAGAAAGAAAGAAAGAAAGAAAGAAAGAAAGAAAGAAAGAAGCAAAACCATTCTGCAATTTGCATGAAGCCAGGAAGCGGTTGCCAATGAAATAATGACAGAAAAAACAGCGTCGGTGCAAGCATGGCAGGATTTGATAGCTTTTGGCAACCAAAAATGTACTGGGAAAGTAAAAATCTGGAGGTTTTGACAACCAAACATTTGTGCAAAATGGAGAGTTTCCCCTTTTTGTAAGCTGATAATTTAAGGGGTTTTTTTTAGTAACAAGAAAATGCCACTGAAACAAACAAAAAAAGTTTCATTTTATAATGTTGCAGAATCAAAGGAGAGAATAAAATAGCTAGAAGGTGGGCTGCCAGGGGCCTGTTCTTGCTTCTGCCTCTCTGACCCTGATCCAATCCCGCAACCCAGCTGGGCTCAGAAGGAAGAACAGTGCCCGCTTGCCATGTAGTTAGAGCAAGGGGTACAAGGAAGGGGCGTTTTCTCTCTGTCCGGGACGGAAGCCCTCACCATTCTGAAAGCCCACGGGAGAGGCCAGGGAACTTAAATCAAGAATATCCTCAGAGACTGCTGGCGCTCACCCTTAATGTCCACTGCCTACCCCCCCCCACCCCCCACCCAGAGAGGCAGCCTCTCTTCTGCCTCCTCTTCCCGCCTGCTTGCTGCCCAGGTCATGCATTTCGCTGGTGATTAAAAAGGGAACAAGGTGGCTTTCTGCCCTGTAGCATAAACTGGATCCAATAAACCAATGCAGAAGGCCAAGCTGCCTTTTGAAATCAGTGGCATCCTGATTCTACTCTGGGGAAAAAGTAGCCCCTTTCCTTTTGACCCCAAAGCAAGCAAGCCCAAATCTGAGCAGCCCCTGTAAAGCATCCCTGGAGGCTTTCAACCTTTGTTTTGCTGGGGAGAGAGACAAGATGATACCCAGGCGGGGCCACCACACTGTTTGCATCCTACGAAAACACACACACACACACACACACCCCAATTAGAAAGATGCTTTATCTTATACAGGAAAATAGAATTGGGAATGTGTCTGGACTGAGTATGACCTATGGTATTTATGCTTTAAATACTTCTCTAATGGAATGTGCAGGGAGACCTTGCTGAATTTTCCACATTGTTTTCTCTTCTGGGCCAGGAGGCAGGCCTGAGATTGGGGTGGGTGGGTTGTCCTGCTGCTTTTAACCCTTTGCTGTCCCAAGACCTTCTGCCTGAGGAGTTTGTGCACTTGTAGGAATCACAAAGCCAAAAGAACAGTTGGGGCGCAGAAGGGGAGCTCTGCCTATGGTCAAGCAGCCCCTTTGCTGGATTGGAGGTTCAGGGAAGGCCACCCTTCAGCCCTCAGCCTCTGCTCTGCTTGCCACACAAGAGAGTAATAAGCGCTTGCTCTCTCCTTTCCTCAACTTGCTCCCAGAGCACCCATAGACACCCCTTCCCCCCCTCAGCCTGGGAATCGGAAGTAAAAGGAAGAGCCACCCTGTTGCCCTGGAGAGCAGAGCCTCTGTGCCACCCGTGCCCCTTCTTTTTCCTTGGCTTCCTGTCTGCCCTGGAGAAGAGGGAGAGGAGCCTCTCCTTCAGCAGAAATCCTTCCAGGCTCTGGTTACAGTTAGCTCAGAGCTTTGCTATGAGGCCTGGGGGTGTTGGGGGGCGGGGAGGTCTCTGACTCACAGCTCAGCCAGGCACTTCCCTGTAATCTTGAGGTCTGCCTTCTCCTCTGGGTTGCTCGCAGGAGGGGAGAACAGCTTTACTTGGGAGGGTGAGGGGCTTTGGTTGATCTGGAAACTCCACAGCCAAATGGAGGGTCTTGTAGATTGCAAATAATTAACCTGGAAACACAGAGTTTCTTTCGAGACCTTGAAAAACAGATTTTAATGTCCATGAGCTACTCATATTTCTAGACTGCCTTGTAGACGTTTTGATTCCTGAAGCTATTGAAAACATATCTGTATTCAAGGGAGCCCCAAACCCAAGAACATGTAAAGCCAAGGCCTTGCTGAGAAATGAGAAAGAGAGAAAAACGCTCAGATCCTCTTTTTCAGAAGGGCCCGACTCAAAGGGGAGCCTAGTCCCCCCCTCCCACAGACACAGTGTCACCTCTCCAAAATGCAAACCTTTCTGGCTAATTAAGGAATTGGTGAAGGGGCAAACAAGGGTTTGCTTCGCCCCTCCCCCCTCTTCTGAAAGGGAAAGAGATGCTAAATCGCTCCATTGCCCACCTTTTAAAGAACAACATCTGTGCATCCAGAAGCCTTGACTGGCCAACCTCGTGGCCTCCTTTGCAATCTGGAGGCCAAAGAAAGCACAACCTCCTGGCTGGCCACCAAATTTCAGCCAGGTGTAGCCGTGGCCTCTGTAGCCCAGTTGGCCTCTAGTGTTTGTTAAACAAAACAAGAACCCTTTTAATTAGAACCTGGGAAAATTATTAGTGGCAATTTCCTGCCCATAAAAACAGTCCACCACTAAAATCTCTGAGCAGCATTAAATTACCCCAATGTCAAACATGTTGCAGCTGAGAACCCAGCAAACCAGGAATGCTGACAATCCAAGGAAGGAGGGACAGTCTGACTTCCTTCAGCAATGAGGAGAGGAATGAACTCTGAGGGGTCGCATTTTTCCCACTTGAGCCGGGGATTCTGTCTGGATCTCAGAGAAAGAACTTTGGAGCTTGGGGGGGGGAGGTTCCCCCAGCAGGAGACCCCCCTCACGGCACAGTCCTAACTCCTTTGTCTTTTCTGCCAGGCTGTTTCTTTCCCACATGGTGGCAGGTCCTCCATGGAAACAGGGGTCCCATTGGGTATCCAGTTCCCGCAAAGTTCCACACAGGGGTAACTTCACTTGGAGGGAGGGGGGGCAACTGATGTGCTGTGTGACAAAGCAAAGCCAAAGATGAACAGGCCTATGATAGGGGGAGGGGGGCATCAAGAAAAGAACCCCGTTTCCAGAGAAAGAAAAGCCAACCCCATCCAGCACAAAGCATGGGGAAGGGTGCTTCATAGCCCAAGTCTTCAATCCTCAAGTTTGCCTGCCTTTTGAGCAAATATTTCCTACTGCAACCATTCTGCTTGTTGTTCTCGGTGGAAGACGGCACTTGCAGCCCCCTATGCCCCAGGCAGAAGCAGGGCAAGAGGAGCCAGGGGATGGAGAAGGGCAGGAATGCAGGGAGAAGGGGCTTTCTGAGACAAGGCTGAGGGTGTTGGCCTGCCCTCTGGAGTGGCTCAAAGTCACCAGCCAAAGAGTGAATCATTGGAACTCTTTGCAACAAAAAGTTTCTTATTTTAGAAAGTTCAGGCGTAATTCATAGTGATGAAAACAAGTCCCAAAGTACAGCTATAAATAAGGCACCATAGCAACATGCCTGCAGCCTCCTCTTTCTCCAACGTGCGTTCTTGCAGCCAAGCCATGTGCTGCGGGGTTGGGCACAGCCCCGGAAGTGATGGCACTGGTTTGCTTATTATTTTGCCAGTGGAAAATAGTTCCTCTCTTGCACTTCCCTCCATCTCAGGACTGTGCAATCTTTTCCGCAAGTTCCCCCTCACGGCCCTCTCCTCCCTCCCTTCCTGCTCAAGACCTTTTCTCCATCTCTTCTCAGAACTCCTGCTGCTCCCCTTTTGCTTCCTGCCTCCCACGGTTGAGGGGGTGCTTGGGGCATAGTTCTAACCTGCTTCAGGGGTGGGTTCCAGTTACCTTTGCTACCGGTGCTCATCGCGACGTTTCTCGCGCACATGTCCCCTTGCGTGATTTTACTTCCGTGCATGCTCAGAAGGACGTTTCAGCCCGAAACACAGCTGAGGAGCTGCTCAGCTGTGCTTCGGACGAAGAAATAAAGGTAGGTATTAACCCGGGGGCGGGCAGGAGGGCCTTTTTTTTTTCAAAGCAGAGGACGAGGAGAAGCCATCCAAACCCGAAAAAATCGCCGAAAATTCCAAAAGAAAAGATGGCGGCGCCCACGGACCACCACAGACAGGATTACGTCACCAGTGGGCCACTACCGGTGCGCACGTACTGGTCCGCACCGGTAGGGACCCACCCCTGACCTGCTTGGTTGACCAGGGAAGAATCCTTGGTCTCCTCTCTGAGGAGGCTGCATCCAAGGGCAGAACTGACACAGAGGGGGAGCCAGCACCCAGGAACTGTGGGGCTGCACTCCCTCCGTGGCCTTGGGGTAGCGCACTTGGCTGGGGGGAGTCCTCCAAGGGGAAAGGAAGGCACCTTTGCCTTTCCATCACCTTCTTGGGAGGCATTTGCAGCCTTCCCTGGGAATCTTGCCACTCTTATGCACCCTCTTCAAGCCGGCCCCAACCTGCCAATGGGGAGTCCTGCAGGCAGCTGGAGCTTACAATCTGGGCTTCTCTGAATGAAAGGAAAACACAAAAAGGAATGTGACCAGTGGGAGCAGCAAGCAGCAGCGGCAATGGAGGGTGATTGTGGAGAAGGGGAAACCGGAGAGTTTGTGCCCCTCGTCAGTCAGTCAGTCACTCGGGGTCAGCAAAACCAGACTAAATAGTCTCTCGGACAGCAAGTGAGGCGTTCTGGCCCAGCCTGTCTGGAAACTGATCTGAGGGCCTGGGAGGATGGCAAGGGGAAATGGAGAGGAGGGGAGCGAGCCAAGAAAAACTGGGGAGGGGGCTCCCACCAGTGCAGCCAAGACAGACGCAGAAGGAGGAGGAGGAGGATGACAGGAGAACGCCGCCTGCCTCTTTGTCTTTTCACCAAACATGGAGATGAGGAGGTTTGTAGGCAGGAGGAGAGCCAGGATGCCCACAGACTTGCTGAAGGGACAGGCCTCGTTGTCTAAGCCGCCCCGCTCCCTCCCTCAACTGGGAGTTCGGAAGGGCCCAATTTTTGCCTTTGCTGCCTCTAGGAAACTCCTGGGCCTCTCTCAAATAATCTTCATCTGATATCCAGGGCACCCACTTTTGGAGGGGTGAACTCTGAGCCACTGGGCCACCCCACACCGTCTGCCTCCTGCTCCTGTTGGGTTTCTGTCTTTTCTGCTCCTCCTGAAATTTCTCCAGCTCCTGCTCAGTTGCCAGAAGCCTGGATGGCTCACCTTGCCATCCCTACTCCGGTGGCAGCTTGAGGCTCTCCCTGGGAGTCACCTGTGCCACGTTCCCAAAGGGAGACGGTTGCTTTCACAGAGTGAGGATCGTGCAGGCCAGCAGCCCTGAAACTTGTTGAGCAATTATTTGACCTCTGTTCCCCTTCCCTGCATGGAAAAATATTGCTTCCACTTGACTGCTTCTTGCTCAGGGCCCCACGGGGCTCTGCCTGCCGCCAGAGATTGGCCTGTCATTGCTGAGATGCCAGGAAAGACGTTCTTGGTGAAAGAGGAGGCCAGGTGAGCAAAGAGCAGCTGCAGAGAACAAAACAGAGAGAAAAAGACCCAGGGAATGGAGGGCACCTATAAAATCCTGGAAAGAGGCCCCATTTATTGGCCCTTGAAGCTCCCTTCAGCTGAGGAACTTTGGGGTTTTGGGGGGAAGTTTGCCAGCCTCCAATGAAAATCTTCTCTCAGTCGACTTCAGCCATTCCAGTTGCCTTTTGTCTTTCACAGACAACTGGAAAGGGGAGAGTAGGGTCTCATTTAAATCCATTTGGGGAAGAGGTCACTTGGCCCGATTACCCAGTGGGTCCTGAGCCTACTTTCAGGGCCTGCGGTGGTTGTGCTGGAGCCACCCAGTAGCAGCAGCAGCAGCAGCAGCAGGTCAAGTCTATCTCAGTGGAAGGGGAGCCAGGCTTGCTGAGGGCTCCTCAGAGGCAAGTGCTGTGGGACCCTTGCCAGGGGAAGGGGAAGGAGCAGGAGCAGCCCTCTGTCTGGGGTGACTCCTGCCATCCCATGTCTGGTGGGGTTTCCCTGTTCCCCCTGCCCCTGCTCAGCCAATCTTGCCACCAGTGCCTTGAAGTTATGCAGCAGGGAGAGAGAAGCTCCAACAAAGGCCTCAAAGGCCTCCTTACAAACTGTATCAGTAATCAGGTAGTTAGTCTGGCAGCTCCCCAGCTCCCACCCCCCACCCCCGTGAAGGCTGAGGGGGCAGGCATTATTCAGCAGCAGCAGGAAAGGGAAGGAGGGTGGTGCCAAGGCTGTGGTGGCAGGAGAGCAGCATTAGGTGTGTGGGTCCTGGTCCTGGTCAGAAGGGGAAGGAAGGAAGGAAGGAAGGAAAGGAAGGAAGGAAGGAAGGAAGGAAGGAAGGAAGGAAGGAAGGAAGGAAGGAAGGAAGGAGATGGGAAGGAAGGAAGGAGATGGGAAGGAAGGAAGGAAGGAGATGGGAATGAGAGAAGGAAGGAAGGGAGGGAGGGAGGGAGGGAGGAAGGAAGGGAGGGAGGAAGGGAAGGGAGGGAGGAAGGAAGGAGATGGGAATGAGAGAAGGAAGGAAGGAAGGAAGGAAGGAAGGAAGGAAGGAAGGAAGGAAGGAAGGAAGGAAGGAAGGAAGGCCCAACACAAACCCTTTGCCCACCCTAACTCCTGTCCTCAGTCCCTGCTCATCTTCTTGGTGCATTCCCAGGGCTTCAGGTGGATGAGCTGTGGGAGATGCTGTCAGGTGAAGAACAGAACAGAAGGGACTTGGAGATCATCTAATCCAACTCTCTGCTCAAGCAGGAGACCCTACGCCATTTCAGACAAATGAATGTCCAATTTCTTCTTGAAAACCAGAACCACATCCACAACTTCTGGAGGAAAGCCATTCCACTGACTAATTGTTCTCACTGTCAGGAAATTTCTCCTTAGTTCTAGGTTGCTTCTCTCCTTGATAACCTTCCATCTGTTGCTTCCTGTCCTGCCTTCAGGTGCTTTGGAGGATAGGCTGATCTTTGTGGCAGCCCCTTAGATATTGGAACCCTGCTATCATGTCCATGCTGGTCCTTCTGAAACTTGCTGTGATTGCAATAATTTCCTTCTTCTTCTTCTTCTTCTTCTTCTTCTTCTTCTTCTTCTTCTTCTTCTTCTTCTTCTTCTTCTTCTTCTTCTTCTTCTTCTTCTTCTTCTTCTTCTTCTTCTTCTTCTTCTCCTCCTCCTCCTCCTCCTCCTCCTCCTCCTCCTCCTCCTCCTCCTCCTCCTCCTCCTCCTCCTCCTTCTTCTTTCCTGTATCTCATCTGCTCCCAAGCCTGGCCCAGCCCAACAGACCTGCTTACTTGATTTATTTTCTAAAAATTCAACAGATAACCAAAGTTTGAAAAATAGGGAAGGAATCTCATGCACCTACATGGGTGGGTTATAAATCCACAGAAAATCAAATCCTAGCATGTAAATAAAATTGCAAATCAGCGGCAAAATGGGTTTCATTCCAAGACAGGAATGGCTCCTTTCCTCCCACCGGCATCTTCCAAAGAGACTCCTTAAGAAGCCTGATCTTTCCGTGTCATAATGGTAAACATTAGCTGGTTGCTTTAGAAATGAAGAAACAGCTGACCTCTGGGGATTTGTTGGTGGGAAGGGAACTGTAGGCAGTTCAAATTTGAAAATCCAATTTAACTGTCCATTATAGGGAGAATTAAAAAAAAAAACCAGTAGGGGAGGGATAATTTTGCAGTTATGCAGCATTTGACTAAATCTGATGCCAGGGTGACAGCTTACACCTTAAAAGCCTCATGTCTGAATGTAAAGAGACAGCGGATGATTTATTTATGATTGCGATCCAGCCTCCTGCCTAACAAGTTAACAACTGCACCAGCACTCCAGGGCCCAGCCGCGCATGGCAGCCTGTCAGCGCTTTGGAAAGAGCCTCTCTTTGAAAGGCTGGGAGGGTGGCAAGGGCACAAACTGGCATGGTGGAAATGTGGGGTGCAGCTAGCCACGATCCTGCTCCTTTTGCACCTCACCAAGAGAAGCCTGGGGCAGCAGAGCCCAGAGCCATCTTTTCATAAGCTGAGAGGCCTCACTGTTGTTCACTTGCCCCAAATCGCTTGCTAGCCAGCTGCTTGGCTCCCCACTCCACCCCACCTCCTTCACCATCATGGAGCATTTGCAGCTCTTCCAGGGGGGCTGGAGTGGGAGCAGCCTCTTGGCTCCTTCCACGAGCAGCACCTCAATCTCACGGTCAGGTTTGAAAATGTGAACTGTCACATGAGATTAGAATTGGTTTGCACCAGAGGTGGGATTCAGCAGGTTCTGACCAGTTCTGGAGAACCGGTAGCGGAAGTTTTGAGTAGTTCGGAAAACCAGTAAATACCACCTCTGACTGGCCCTGCCCCCATCTATTCTCTGCCTCCCGAGTCCCAGCTGATCGGGAGGAAATGGGGATTTTGCAGTAACCTTCCCCTGGAGTGGGGAGGGAATGGAGATTTTAGAGTATCCTTCCCCTGCCACGCCCAGCAAGCCACGCCCACAGAACCGGTAGTAAAAAAAATTGAATCCTACCACTGGTTTGCACCCATAGTTTATACTAGGAAGGAAGAGTACATAAATACACCCAGGCCTGCCTCCATTGGGACAGCCTGGATAAAAAAAGCATTCCCCCCCCTCTGGAGGCTGAAGGGCCAAATAATGCTGGAAACATTTCAAGCAGGAAAGTCATGGTGCGGTTCATCCATTTAAACTCTGCATTTTCAAGAATATTGTGGGATCCAGATGGAGACAGAGTGGGGTGGGGTGGGGTAGGAGGGGAGTGAGTTTGGAAGAGTGATTGTGTCGCCCCCCCCCCCCATCCTGCCCCTGGAATCCCCGGACCCTTGTTCTGCCCAGGCAAAATAGGGAAAGGGAGCCAAAAGACCTTCCTGCCAGCCCTGCAATGGGCATCAAGCCGAGCGTGAAATTCCATGACATCACTGCTTCTCAGCCAATGGTGGTCCAGGAACGCTTCACTGGCCCACTCGCCTGTCCTGGCACTCAAAGGCCAGTGGTGGGTGGGAGCCCGTGTTCCCAAACCCCGCACCGTCCATAAATGTTCTCCAAAGCTACTTGGGGTTGGCTTCCAGCTTCCCAGAGCTGCGTGCAG
Organism: Diadophis punctatus similis; assembly: GCA_023053685.1. Lineage (NCBI taxonomy): Eukaryota > Metazoa > Chordata > Lepidosauria > Squamata > Dipsadidae > Diadophis > Diadophis punctatus. The sequence continues at coordinate 7,704,108 of JALIGW010000030.1, forward strand.
GAAGCCTGTCCAGCAGATCCAGGCAGGTGAAGGAAGATGGGGGTGGATCAGCACAGTGGGGTGCCCAAAGTGATGGGCAACAACCAAGGGCCTCCTGAAATGCCAGCCACCCCAGCACCAGCAAGCTAATTAATTTCCTTTTTGTTTTTTCAAAGTTTCATTTTTAAATTACAGTCTTCCCTCCTCTCCAATAAATACTTGACAATTAAAACTGTCTCCCTGACATGAGATGCCAGGGTAGGGGCCGCCCCTCCCCCCTGTCACCTTCTCTGCCATAAACAGATTCATAAAAACGGCTTTTCAAACCCCAGCTGCCATTAGCCACTTAAAATCCCATAATTATCATCCTATCATGGGCCTGTTAACGAGCAGTAAAAATAAGGCCATTGAATATGGTAATTTATTCGTAAATTAGCCTAATGAGAATAGGTTTCAGACACTGTTTACTTTCTTCCTGCTTGTTCCGGTAGGAAGCTGCCTGGCTGTAGGAAGGGGGGGAGCGTGGGTGGGGGTGGGGGGGCTACGGCTGGGTGGCAGACAAAGCTCCCAGCCTTTCCAGGAAAGATTTGTTAAGTTAATGTGCCAGTCCACATTTTCTGCTAAACGGGGTGTTCAGCAGAAGGCATTTCTTGTTTTGGCAGGGTTTCCATCACACTTGAAATCTCAGCACCCAGCAGACTCTTCCTCTTCCTCCGTCTCTGGAGCTGGCAGGGTCTCCAGCATGGCAGGTCCCTCCAGAGCAGCTGCCCATCAGCTCCCGTCCATGTCCAGCCAAAGAGGCAGCTGCAGGCTCAGGCCCCCTTCTCTGCTCTCTTCCCATCTGCTTCGTATGACAAACGGTTGAGGGAGCTGGGTGTGTCTAGCGGGACACATTGAAGGGAAGGATTAGAGGGGACAGGATGGCTGTCTTCCAGTACTTGGGGGCTGTCACAAAGAAGAGGGGGTTGGCTTATTCTCTAGGCCCCAGAGGGCAGGACAAGAAGTAATAGGTGGAAGCTTGCTAAAGAGCAATCTAAACTAGAACCAAGGAGGAATTTCCTGACAGTGAGAACAATCAATCAGGGGAATAGCTTGCCTGGGTCGGTGGATGCTCCATCACTGGAGGTTTCTAAAAATAGACTGGGCAACCCTTTAACTAGGGCGGTATAAGGCCTTGAGCAGGGGGTTGGACTAGAGGACCTCTGAGGTCCCTTCCAGCTCTAGAATGCTATGATTCTGACTCTCTATTCTCATCAGGCCTCAAAGAATAGCAGGGGGGGCTCTGGAGAGGCTGCAGCATCTCAAGGAATCAAGCATTTTCTGCCTGCCTTCCAGCTGCCCACTAAGCTAGCTTGACCTTCACCCACTTTCTCCTGACTTCCCAGGAAGTGACCCTGGGAAGAGGGACATGCGTGCTGAAGAGAGCAAACCCCCTTCCTCAGAATTTGCCACCTTCCAGCAAATTCTCCTGGAGTGGTTGGCATCTAATCCTTTAAATTCAGGTCAAGAAGAGGTGAGGCTGGTGCTGTAACTGCTCCCTGTGCAGGATAGGATTCCCTCTGGCCGTGACCTGAGCAGGATCGACCAGGCCCACCTCACCTGCCCCGAGGGCTTCTCCTCCACCTGGGGCATCTCCTGAGCACTGGAGGAACCCCTCCAGCCAGCATCTGAAATCCACCCGCCCTGGCCTCCCACTCTGCCCTGCCAGGCTGAAAGGAGGACCCTAAATTGGCAGGGCTGCTTCCTTCCTTCCTTAGGAATCAGGTCTTCCCACTCAGATCTATCCATGAAGTCACCAGGACGGGGATGTGCTTGGCGCAGCCTTTCCTCTCCTTTTCGAGCAGGGAAAATATTGTAGGCAGCCATGAAATGCCTAAATGTTATCCTACAAACCGCTGGGAATCACCCACATGGCAAGAGCAGGATGAAAATACTGCTAGCTAAACAAGCATTAACTACGAGTTTTTGCAGAAACCCTGATAATTCCAAACATCCAGCAATTTAATATCATTTTGCTTGATAAAAGCATTTATCTGTCTGTGGTATTTAAATGAACAGAGATTTTGCTTTTGTTCTAATTTGGGAAAGATCTACTTGTTTCTCCTCAAAATACCCAAAAGCTATTAGGAGCCTCACTTGGGTCATTGGGTGCATTTTCTTTGTTCAAAAATAGAGCCATAGCAGTCCCAGAGAAAATGGAATCTATTATACAAGCAATATGTAAATGCTTTCTTCCCTCTGTCTTTTCGGAAGCTGCTGGGAATACGATTTCACTTGCTTCCCTTCTCATTTTAAGAGGGTCAGCCAAGCACCCTTGGTGCTTCTGCCATGGGTCCATCGGCTTCATTTTCTTTTTCATCCGCCCCCCTCTTCCGCCTCTTGGGGTGCCCCTAGGACTAGGACTTGGGAAAGGACTCCCAGGAGACCGATCAGCTCTTGCCACCCAAAGACATTGGGATGATTTGGAAACACCTTTTGAAGGCAGGAAGGAGGGAGGGAGGGATTTTGTAGATCCACGTTCAGCTCATTCCAAACTTTGGGGGTGGGGAGCGCCTCCCCAGGGCTGCTGGCTGCACAAGGAAACTCTCCCGGGGGGCCTGTTTCAAAGCCCCCAGAGGGTCAGTGGATGGAACAGAAGAACTGGCTCACTCTTTCTAAATTGATTTTGGGCCCTTTCAGATGCCCAAAAGCACCCCAAGAAATCCTAGGGCTCTCTCTTACAAGGAAGGCTGACACAAAGTGGCCAGATAGCTCCATTTCTAGTCTTTCTGGTGCAGAAGACAAGAAAGAAAACACCAATGGCAATGTTTGTGGGGGTGGGGGATGGGAAATGTTTAACATATTTAAAGTTGTTAATTTAATTTAACCTTAACTTTCCCACAGAATATGTAAATTGAGCTCAAAAATCTCATGTTCCAATAACATGATTAGATTAACCTTTTTGCCTTGGAAATATTATTTGGTACTTTTTGAAACAAGATTCACATATTAATTCCATTGAGCATGCTTTGTTGAGCTATCAGTGGCAACAGAAAGAAGCAGAAGCAGAAAATGTGTACAATGAATGACAAGGGATAAAAAATGTGCAGACTCAACATGAGTGCAGATATACGTAACAACTGCCTGGGAAAAAGACCCATAAAAAAAGAAAGTATACGCCCAGAAAAATTGGAACTAGGACTAAGGGATTGTATTTATTTTATTTTATTTATTTAGAAAATTTATATTGCTGCCTACTCACACATGACGACTCAAAAGCGGTTGTATACCTTGCAATATATCAGCTTTTGAAAGATAATTAACTGACTGTATCAATTCAGTTGATATATTAGCCAAATGTATCAATTAACTGAATGTATTGGTTCAGTTTCAATGTATCAATTTTCCAAAGGCTGCTAACTGGAAGCATCCTTAAACAGTTGCCAATAAATAATCAGTTGTGTATTGCAGCTTACAAAACCTTAAACACCCCCCAGTTCTACATCCACCAGTCCAAACCTGTCCAAGATCACAAATCCAGCAGGTTAGCCATGAGTTTCGAGGAAGCAAAGCGGGGGGGGGGGGAGACACCATGAAGGGATAAAACATGTTTAAAACCCCCAGGGGAAAAGAAGGTTGGTGGGACATTATGAGATTTGGCATCGCGTGGGAAGAATTAGAAGAAGAAAAGAAAACTTCACCTGTGAAGCTATAGAGGTGGGCCTGCTCAAAGGAGGCCAGGGGGGGCACTTCTCTGCAGCAATGCAGGGCAGACATTTCCAGGCAAGCCATGGGGGGGGGGGCACACAGCCAGAAGGAGGCAAGGGGCTGCCCCACAGAGCGGATAAAACTGGCCACTGGGCAGGCTGTCCATTTCCAATGCTCCAGGCTTGGTTCAACATCCCTGGGGACATTGGTTCTGCAGTAGAGATTAGGGCTATTTATGATTGATTATGCTGTATTCACTTTTGGGACAATTCGTTCCAAAGGTGGGCAACCTTTGGTGATGCTTGGCTGGCCGTATTTTCTCCGAACGGCTTGGCTCACCTCTGGCCCCTCAGTCCCAGTTTCCGAAAGAGCGGCTTCTTCACTGACTGGCAGAAGCTTGGCCAACAAAGTAGGCAGGCAAGCTTGAAGATGAGAAAGGATTCAGATTGGAAACCCATCCCAGCCCCTGCCAGCCTGGCTCAGATTGTGGCGTCCGCCTGGGGAGGGCTGCAGGGCACCAGGCATGGGGGGGGGCTACTTGATACTCCCATGGAAAACCAAATCCTCTAAACAGGCAGGAAAGCCCAAGTGGCTTTGACCGTCTCATTGAGAAGCCCTGAAATTTTCTACAGGGGTCTCTCGTGGAAGAACCCTTCCCCCCCCCCCGTCCAAACTCAGTATTCCAGTCAGTTCTTGCCTTGGGAGGCAGCAAGGCATCCGTCCCCTCTCAAGCCGAGGGAATATTACTCACCGGGTCACGGTTGGCTGAGTAAAATACAACCCTCATATATCATCATAACTGCCAGCAAATGACACTTATAATTGAGACGGCAATAACTAGGAAAGAGTTCTTTAATTTAACATCCAATTATTACAAGTTATCACTCCTTAATAAATGTAATATAACAGACAATCAATGTTGCATGTGACGATGAAACTGGCTACGCTGGGATGAGAAATTTATCTCAGGGAATTCGGGCTCCTTGGTCTTGGTGTGTGTGTGGGGGGGAGAGGCACCGGGATTGTGGGCAGGGCTCCCAAGGAAGGAAGGAGGGACACACAGACAGTGGAAAATGCTGCAGGAGGACCAGTCATGGCTACGCTGGCAGGACTCTGGCTTCTGGTGAAGTGGGGGGGGGCTCCTGGGTGAAGAAACTGCGAAAGAGGAGCCAGAACAGAAGGCAGCTGAAAGGAAGGAGCCCCTGAGGGCCCCCACCTTCCCATGGAGGATGAGGAGAGAGCTCTGGGACTCCTGCCTCTGTCTAAACTCTGCCCTGCTCATTTGCCCTCTTTTCTACAGCTCTACAGACAGTTCAAGACAATGACCGGCAAAATCAAATTCTTCCAGGCGTTTAAAGACTGACCAGAGCTCTCCTGAAAGAGGAGCGCCTCTTCCACATGGGGGGAAAAGGAGGAAGCCCCCCCCAACAGCAAAAGAGAATCATAGCCCAGCTGTCTCTGGAGAGAGGGCCAAAGCGCAAATGCCGCCCCCACCCCCACCCCCGTGGCTGCTCATGCTGCTCCGGCCTGTCTGAGGGCCCCAGGCAGTGGGAGAAAGCAGAGCAAGGGGTCAGGTTAGCACCCTCCTGCTCCTAAGCAGACCCTCAAATCGTGCACCTTCTGCCCTAACCAACCTCCCTGTTTCTGCCTCCAATAGGACTCCAATAGGACTGCCATCCCTCTGCTGAAGAAGCTGCCCTTCCTTGGGGGCTGAGGGCACAGCAGTCTGGAACTCCATGGGGCACTGGGCTCAGAGGAGCCCCTCACTGTTGGGGGGGGGAACCGATGCATAATCTAGAGGGGATGCTTTGCTGGGGGCTGGTTTGTTCTCCCCCTGCCCAGAGGAAGAGGGAGAGGGAGAGGGACAGAGAGGGGGGGGTCACCAGGTTGCTAAGGCAGCCACAAACCTTCCCGGTCACAACTTTGTGGAGTTGCTAAGAGAGGAGGAAGACTGGGAGAGGAGCAGCCAGCCATTTGTCCAAGAGGTGGAGCCAGCCTCCCCCCCCATTCCTCCCCACCTGCTGCAGCACCTCTGGGGACCTTCCCTGGTTCTGCTGCTCACATGCTGAATTAAAGAGGACTTAAGTCCAGGGGGAAGATGGATCTGCCCACTCCCCCTCTTACAAGGTAGTGAAATTTTGCAACCAGAATAAATTATGGAAATCAAAGTTATTTGCATAAAGGCTTTCTTTAAATTTAAAAAAAATTCTCTTTCATTGCTTCCTGCCTTGGGGGAAGAGGCAAAGAATCCAACAAGGGAGGGAGGGAGATCTTGCTCACCCCTCACCTCATGCACCCCACGCCCTCAGCAGAAGAGCAGCCGGATGCGCCTTCTTGGCTTTTCCAGCCCGACTGCTGAGACTTTAAAAAAAAGTCCTCCTCCCAAAATGACAACTTATGCTTAAAATCCCGCACATCCCTGGGGGGCGGAAGGGGGAGGCAGGAGCTGTGTTCCAGCTTTGCCAGGTTCAGCAATTAACCCCGCGTGGCCCACAGGCAGCCAGGCTCACTTCTGCCTGGGCAGAGACCTGCCTTCCCCCCACCCCGCCCAACCGCCCCTACCTCCCCCAGGCCCCCAGCCGTAGCCCCTTCCTTCCACAGTTCACTGCCAGCCATGCCTGGCCCAAATGCAATTTCCCCCCTGTCTTGCTCTGGAAGGCTGCTCCTTGTTCAATCCTTCCCCTGTCACGGCAACTCCAGCGCCGTTTCAATTGGATTCCAAAAATAACCGCTATATTCACTGGGCTCTGGCTATTATAGCGCAGCGGCGCCGGGCAGGCAAGGGGTCATTCCATTATCCGGGAACGAGATAACGGAGCAGAAGGGCAGCTGGGCTCTTTGACTCGCTGCCCTCCAGTAATGGGCCTTTTTTAAGGGCATTAACCAATGTTTCTACTAGGGATTTGACAAGAGTAAAGGTAACATTCCCATTTAATCCTCTTTTTCTCTGCCCCCCCCCCTTTCCTGCTTTGCCAAACGGAACACTCAACATAAGGCACCAACTTCACCCCAGGGGCTCCCAGGGCAGAGGAGACCACCCCTCTGAATTGGGAGGGAGGGAGGGAGGGAGGGAGGAGGGGGACCAGCTGGTGAGCAAATTCCAGAAGCCCGGGCTGGTTGGCCAGAGGAGGCTACTGCTCCCCAAAAGCACCAGTCCCGGAGGAGGGGCAGGAGGGCTGCTGTGAGGCCTTGATGCTCCCACACCCATCAAAGGGGGAGCTTCCCCCAAAGCAAACGCTGGAAGGAAGAGCCAGGAGCCACCCCTCCCAAATGTGGCATTTAGGAGAAGGGGTCCACAGCCGTCACAGTGGGCCAGAAGAGTCACAAATAACTGGCATGGGCCAAACAAATTGGGGGAAATGAGCAAATTATCCTGATAATTGGTTTAAAAAATGCATCAAAGAAAAATGATCTCCAATCAGGCCGCCAGTTCCTAATGAAAGAGCCTGTAATGGAATCTGGCGGCTTTGGGCTGCCGTTGGCCCCACACTTCACATCCCCAGATTAAAAATGGAACATCTGTGATGATTTAATTTACATGTTAATAACAAACAGGCCTCCAGAAACCAAGGAATAAATGCTTTTTATTGCCGGCATATCTTCTCCACTGCAGCTTGAATGGAAACTCTGGTAATTAATTGTTTTAAGCGATTCTATTAAAAAGTGTCTGGCATGGCTGTGTGCAGAATGCTTATGCAGGGAGACCAAGGGCCTCTGAGGAAGAGGAGGGAGCGGTTGCTAATGAGGAGCCTTTTCAATATTCACTGGGACCCTTGAAACCCAGCCCACCCTCCTCAGCTCCCCCTCCCTTCCCCTCCTCTTGCTTCTTTCCCAAAGGAAGATCAACATGGGCCGCGGGCGGAGTGAGGAGCAGAGGAGAGACAGGCCAGGGGGCCAGCCAGGCAGCCCACTTATTTATGCCACTAAAGCAGGGTAGGGGCCAATGGCTCGCTGGGGCAGGAGCGGCTGGGTCAGGGGCCTCAGCCGGGCCCTGTGGCCCTGCAATCCGCTCTCTGCGTGGCAGCCACCCCTTGGGCAGCGCCTGGGTGGTGGAGGCGGGCCTTTTCTGCATGGGGGAGGGCAGAGTTGCAGGGCCCAGTGGCCAAAGGAGGCGACGAGTGCGGCTTTCAAAGGGAGCTGCTGGGCGTCATTCAGGGGCTCCGATGGGCGAGATTCATCAGAATCATTTGCACCCCAGGGTGGAAGAAGCAGGTTCTTGAGGCAGCCACCATGTGGGGGGGAGGGCAGGGAGCACTTACATTGTGCATCTTGATGTGAGCTTGGGCCAGGGTGGATCAAACCTCTGATACTTCCCCCCCCCACCAGGGAGACCTTCTGGATGACGGTTGTGAGGGTCAATTGCAGGAAGGAGCCTGGCACCGTCTGGCTGGGAGAGGAAAGGTGAAGGAACAAGGAACTCAGCCAGATGGTGCAGCTCGGGTGGCTCCAGGAGGGAGGGTTGCAGCAGGAGCCCCCCCCTCACCCTTAGTTTGCTTAAGTGGCCCCCTCCCCTCCCCATTGCTGCAACCCCCAAAGTTCTCACATCAAGAGGTCCAACATGGAACTCTCTAAACAGTCCTGCCACGGGGTGGGGAGAGGAAGTGTTCCCCTCCCCTTGGAAGTGGGGCCTTGGGCTGAGCAGCTGAAGGGGAGGCCTGCCCCACTGATGCGGCAGGAGAGTCTGCCTGGCCACCTCAGGGTGGGAGCCTTTGAGGAGGTCAGCTAATGGCACTCCTTATATCCTCTGTATCCCATCCGGGCCTGGCCTCTGCCTTGGCCTTTTGGTCTGAGACCTGTTTCCAAATGAAACAAAATGGGGGGGAGCCCCCTTGGGAAAGGGAGGGTGATGGGCTTTCCTCCACAGGAGAGTTATTCAGAGTTATTCAGAAACAGCAGGAGGCTCAACCTCCCCCCCCCTCCATTCCTGACCTGAGGGGGAATAAAAGCAAAAGCAGCCAAGCTTGGCAGGAGAGAAACAAGAGCCAGAGGCAGGGGTGGGGGGGTGGGGGGGATGAGGGGGCTGAAGTGGCCCGCAGGACTTGGGCAACCATGGGAGTCTGAACCATCCCCATGCTGTCCACGCCAGCCGGATGCTGGCCTGCTTAGCTTCCCCCCCCCCCCCCCGGGGCTTTGCTCTTGCTTGGCAGCAGAGACGCATGAAAAGGATAAAGGCTTCCTCTGCCACATGCCAGTTTGCCAAATAACCTAGTTATATTACATGTGGACATTGGCATGACCACCATTTAACTTAAAAGATTAGTAGTTGATGGTGTTAAATCCCCAAATGCATTCAGATGGTTTTTTTTCTTTCTGTTTGGACTCAGGCGAGGGCAGAGTAAATGAGAGAATATGTCTTGCCGTCACTTCGATCTATATTTCACCAAACTTTGTTTTCACTCCCTCTCTCTTTATCACAATTAAAATCCCAAGGAGGAGGCCCGTTATAAATCAAAGTTCTGTTCATGTGTCCCACATAATAACTGTGTCTGTTGCTGCCTTTGCACCAATAAGAAAATAAACACAACCCCCTTTGGCTACATGAGTAGAAATAAGCAATTTAGGATCTTAAAAGATAAAAGATAATAAAAGTAATTAAGATAATTAACCATCCTGAAGAAAGAAGAATTTAGGGCTGTAAATTTGGTCCTTGAGTTGAGACGCCATTCTGCAGCTGCCACTCAAGGCAGAGACGATGCCTTGAGCCAAAGGAGGAACAAAAGGCCTGACTTTCCCCATCAGAGCCAGCCAGGCCTCCCGGCGGAGGCTTCCTTGGTCTCCTCCCTGGCAGCTTGGCCGGCCACCTCTGGCACCTGGTGAAGCCAGAGAAACCTCACCACACCCCAAGTTGGCGCTGCGTGTCCCGGGGGCTCTGTGTGCCCGGCAAAACATCTGGCTGGCTGGCTGGGACATCTGCCACCTCTTCACCCGCCCATGTTTCAGAGGACTTCCAGGGAGTTGCAGGGATCCAAATAACATTCAGGGGGGAAATTACGTGAAACTGAGACAAAATGTCAGCAGGGTCTTGAAAAGGCAGAGCAAGGAAGGCTGCAAAAAGTTTTCTTTGCTTTTTCTTTGTAGAGAGCGAGACGTAGAAACACGTCTCCCAAATGCCAACACTGGTTGTTTTGAAGCAGCTGTGCCTGAGGAGGTTGCCCACCGCCTCCCTGTAGCCCACCGGGCAAGCCCAGGGGCTGGGAACAAAGAAGGGGCTGAGAGCCAAGCCCCGCTCCGGGGCTCCAGCAACCAGCCATTCAACATGGGCGGAAGCCGACAAGGGCAGCCCAGAATTCCCCACACCTCACCAGGCGACCACATGTGCCTTCTTGGGTTTCTGCTCCAGAGAGACCAAAGAGGCCACCGAAGCTCAGGGTTGGGGGTGGGGGGAAGGCCGAAGCCCCATGCATTTTGCTCCGTGGGGATGAGTGGGCAGGGCTTGCAAATGAAATCCAGAAGGCTCCCAGCCAAGGGCCTTTGTCTATTCAGGCACAAAGGTTCTCCTTCCCGGGACCTCCCCCAGCTGCCTTTTCAGATGCAGGAGGGCCCCTCGGAACAGCAGAAAGAGGTGCTGAACTCCTGCCAAGGGGGGAGGGAGGGAGGGAGGGAGGGAGGGGGAAAGGTTGCTCTTTATCCAAGAGAAGCCAGCCCTGCCTGCGCATGGGAACGCCACCAAAGACTCCTGGGGGGGGGGAGGAGCAGCAGCTCTGGCTGCCAGTCAGAGGCTCGGAGTGCCACGACCTGCCAATCAATGCGGACAGGAATGTGGGGGTCTGGGAAACCATTGTCGCAAGGGCCCCAGCAGAGCACAGGGACTCCAGGGCGGCCACGGTGGTCCTTCAATCTGAGCAGGGCTTTTCTGCAGGGCCTCAGCCGACTCGGGATCTGATCTCCGGAGGAATAGAGAAATTGGGGATGGGGGAGCTCTCCTTCTGCTGACCCTTCAGCCCAGAAAAGGGCCTGCCCAGAGACTCGGCCACTCTGCAAGCTGCGGCTCTTCCCCCATTCCGGCTTTGAACTTCTCCTGGCTGCTCTGAAAAAGGGGTGGGTGGGGGTGATGGGCCTGGATGCCCCCCTGCAGGCAGGGAGCTCTGCAGAGCATCTCCAAGGGGGGCATAGAGACCGGTGTTGGGCACGAAGGATGGGGGGAGAAAGCACAGGGGTGGGATTCAGCCAGGCGAACCGGTAGTTATGGCCAACGGCTGGGCCCACTCACCCACCCCGGTGCTATACCGTCCTATACAATCACCATGTTTTTGACGCAGTGCGCATGGGTGCAAGGCGCGTGCGTGAGCAAAGCGAGCATGTGCGCAAGGCGCGCTTGCGCTCACATTTTCGATTCTGGGCGAACCGGTTGTTAAATTATGTGAAGCCCACCTCTGGAGAAAGGGGGACTTGGGCCGATGCTTCCGGCTGAAACAAACTGAGTGGTTCTGCGAAAGGAAAGGCGCCTCTCCTCTCCGTCTGGAGAGTTCCTTGGAAAGCTTCCTATGAAGAGAAAACCTCCATTCCTCCCCCCCACACACACACACACTCCCCACCCCCGTGAGAGCATATTTTTGCTCAAAGCTGTCATTTCATCTGGCTGCTTATCCCGGGAGGGATTTCGTTTTGCTGCCTGGCCTGCCTGTGCAATCCCACATCCCATCCAATGGCCTCCACACCGAGAACCCCGAGAGAAGCCCCAGAAGCAGCCCGGCGGCCCCTGGGCTGCCAGGCTCCATCGGTCCTCAGCTTGGGAAGGGAGAAGAAGCACCAACAGCACAGAGAGGCAGGGCTGGGGAATGGCTGTTGCAACCTCAGGGAGAGAGAGAGAGAGAGAGAGAGAGAGAGAGAGAGAGAGAGAGAGAGAGAGAGAGAGAGAGTCACCCCCAGCGCTGTCTGCCCACCTTCAATTCACATGCTGAGATATCGGGATAACAGGCATGTCGGCAAAGTGGTTCCATGGACTTTTTCTTCCTGGGATTTGGCTGATCTTGGATCCTAAGAAGGGCTTATTGCCTATTATGGTTCCAGTGATTAATGTAAGGTATTTATGCAACAAAAGTGGCCCATGCATGTAAAGAGACACCGTTTCCCTGCTGGAAGAGGGTCCATCTCTCCCTTCCCACCGAGTCTCTTCCTCGGCCTGTGGGGTTTTGCATTCGCAGCACCTATTTCAGACAAGTTTTTGGTGCTTTTTTTCCTGGGCTTCCTAAGATTGTTGGAAGGGTAAATAACCAGCCTGCTGACATTGCTTCTATTTAAATAAATGACACACTGCGCACGTACATCGTTTGCATAAAACAATATTCAAGTAGGGTGATTTTAATGTTCTCTGCTATTTCTGACTCTCGCTGGATTGCTGTTTGCATATATTTGCATACCCTCAGAGAATTAAGCTCAGAGTATGCAAATGCACTCACAGGCTTTCTGGCTCTTCTCCCCCACCCCACAAAAGCGGTTTATCCCCTCAATCTTCCCTCCCTCTTCAGCTTCAGGTTTTGGCACCCAGATCAGCAGCGGGGGAAGGGACAGGGAGGGAGAGTGCCAGTCCAGCAATTGTGCTCTTGGAGAGGCACAGGGCCTGGCAGCTCCCGCCTCCTCCGAGAACACAGCTAGAAATCAGTGCCCACCCTCACCCTGTTCACATGTAGCTTCTCTTCCTGGAACTGAGTGCCAGCCGCTAATGCACTCACAAAGCAGCACCCGAGATGCTACCCGAGCCAAGTGATGCAGCAAGGAGCAAATCCTGGGGCCCGAACCGAATCCAGCCCTGAGAAGGCAGGGGCCACCGGTGCCCATCTAGAGAGTGGCCAGGTCTGCCTACCCGCTTGGCTTCCATCTTTGAAAAGCAGCCTTCAGTCACCCTCCGAGCTGTGCAGGCAGGACTACAACCACACCCTGATTGCCCTTCAAACTCTGTGTTACAACCACCAACTGGGCCTGGTTCTCAAGGTGCCATTCTTAACCTCAGAACAGGGGAAAGCGGCTTTCCTTGGTCCCCACAGCTGGGATGATTTCATCAAGCTGAAAGACTGCACTGCACATGCTCACGGTTTGGTCCTCACCCCCCCACCCCCGTTTTTTGTTTTTAAATCTGGGCCAGCATGATTACCCTTAATTTATCAGAAAGTGTAGAATTGCATCACCCTACTGAAGAACTCCTCAATCCACAGCCATGGGCGGGTGGCAGAATTACACAGTACCTGAGATCAAAGTTATCTAACTGCTCTGCCAGGCTGCTTCTGTGCCACATTGTGGTGGTCCCGTAACACGTCATTACACGTGCTGGGAGTTGTAGTCCTGTAAGGCAGCCAAGGCAGCCTCTCCAACCTGCTTCTAAGCCTGTGGGGAGAAATGGCGGCAGGGAACTGGGGAGAGGACAAACCTGCTCAGGGGCCCTGGGGGGAGGCATGTGGGCACTGGCATCCTGTTTGCCCTCCCGGGGTTGAAGGGCCCCTTGGCCCCTGAGGTCAAGTCAAGACTCAGGTCGGGAGCTGTGGTTCTTCAGAGGTGCCCCTGCCCACACCTGGCTGGCAGCAGAGGCTCCTGCAGCCACCGTGATGATCAGCAACTGGTGGCCTGATTATTTCCTCTTTCGGCTTTCCCAGCACGAGACCCTTACAGTATGTGCCACTGCCAACAGAGTGATTCGGTGGTAGATTTATGGCGGGAGCGCCTGATTTGTCCTACATGATGGAGCATGTCATGCAATTGCTTTGCCGGCTGGGCTGGGGGGCTCCCTCTGCGCAAGACAAGAGGGGGGTGGGGGGGCAGCCTGTGAAAACACAGCCATTTGCACTGGAGGGAAAGCTGGGCTGGGGGTTAGCAGCTTCTCCTGCAGATGACGGGCCTGCAGAGTGCTGGAAAGAGAGCTGACTCCATCCGCTGGGCCACATCGGGGAATCCGTGGGGGGCGCTGTGCAAGGCTAGAGGAGAGGGTGGGGCGAGGGCAGGGCAAGGCAAGGCCACTACAAGAGCAGAGCCTGGAAATGCCACCTTGCTTGGTGGAGGTTGTTCTGAATTGATGCCGCCGTCTTCCACCCCTCCCTGTGGCCTTCCTTGCAGCCTGTCCGCCAAAGTCCTCTTCCTTCCTCACCCTGTTTCAAGGGCAGCGCAGGGCCTTCGGACGGCTGCTCTGCCCACCTTTTGCACCAGTGGATGAGGCCTCCTCTTTGGTTCCTCTGGGCTGGCATCTCTAGCCTCCCTCGGGGCTCCTTATCACTTTAAGGTGCTTCCTCTGGACTTTCAGGAGACTTTCCTTGAATGGTGACCTTGAGGAGGGATGCTGGAACAGATTTACCCCTCCGTGCTTCCTGGGAGCTTGGAATGCTTGACCAGATGGGCCCGATCCAACCGCAAGGCTCTTAGAGTGGCCATCTGAAGGCCCCACCACTTGAGGTGCTGGAAACCCAGTGTGGAATCTTCTGCCAAGGGTTGCTCCAGGCCTCACCTGTTCCCAGAAAGTCTGATTTCCTTTATTCCTCCCCATCCCTGGATATTTTTCCTAGCAGAGACTGAGAGGCAGCTGTTGCCCAGGTCTGGGCTCTCTGGCATTCCCACGTGCCCACCCAGCTCTATTGATAGATGGTGCCTATTTCTCAAACCTTCCCCCTTCGTCACATAGGCAGCGCTTGCTCAGTGGAACATATTGGGTGCCTTCCTTCTCCCAGCGTGGCAGGGGGGAAGATCAGGCCCTCCTGCTTGACTCACCCTCCAGGTGGGCTGCATCCCTCCAATCTCCGAAAAGCAAGATTGCCACAAACAAGGCTCAGCCTTCCTGCTCCTGGGATCAGGTCAAGGTGTCCCAAAAGCCCTGCACCCCGCCCTTCCCGTCTCCATGGGAAGGATAGGTCTCAACTGTTAGTCCTTCCATTTACCCCCCACCCACCCCAGCACAATTGATGACGCTTCTTGGATGAGAAGTGGAATGTTTTCTTCTTCTTTCTTTCTTTCTCACGGAGGCCTTTTGAAAAAACTCCTGGGAGCCATTCAGCCAGAGGCTCCCCAGGGTTCAGGTTTTCCTTCCTGGAGAGTGCTGCGAATATGGGGAAGCAATGCTTTCCTGGCCCAGATCCAAGAGGGCAGCCCCTCCCTCAGTCTTGACCCTTCCCATCCAAAGTCTTCGCCAGAGCAGCTTGAAGGACAACCAGGGCAGAAGCAGCTCAGACTCCCAAACTCCTGTAGCTCAACTGACTGGGACAGGTTGGATCTGCATGGACTCTTGGGTGTGTCAGGTTGATGCTCTCTCTCTCTCTCTCTCTCTCTCTCTCTCTCTCTCTCTCTCTCTCTCTCTCTCTCTCTCTCTCTCTCTCTCTCTCTCTCTCTCTCTCTCTCTCTCTCTCTCTCTCTCTTGTGTGTGTGTGTGTCACCTGTGCTTTAAACCTGCACTAGACCTGCAAGCGAATCACATCATGGCTTAGTGAGCTCTAAGGCGAGGCACCTACCAAGTGTCAATTTCCCCCGTGCAAAAACACCCCTGGCAGAACATCTGGACTTTGGATGCTGTTTCTGGGCATGCCTGTTGGGAGGAAGGGGTGCTCCTCACAAGGCCACTCTCCCCCCCCCCCACCCCAGAGGCCAGCAAGGACCTTCATCCAATCCCTGCTTTCTCCTAAGGCCCAGGTGGACCAGGAAGACAGGATCCCACCCTCCCTCGCCCCCGCCTGGGCAAGTGGAGGAGCTTGAAGGAGAGCAAGCGCCCAGCAGCTCCGTTTCCATCCTGCGGTCCAAAATTACAAGGCATCATATTTTGAAAGTGATGCTGACATTCCTCAGCCGGGAGGCAAAGCCAAAAACAACGCAAGCACAGCTTGTCTTGGCCCAGGTTCAAATCCAGGGCCTCAGCCAGTGAAACCAAAAACATTGACACAGCTGGATGCAAATCTGCCTGTTTCTCTCAGCTCTTCCCCTCACTCGGGCCACGGCTGGCCAGTCAAAGGCTCCAGTGTTCTCGGCCTCTCCCGGCCAGCCGATCTAGAGAGGGAGACGCACTAGGGAAATTGGGTGGCCTTTCCAGGGAAACCCCAACCCAAACAACCTTGGAAGGAGCTCCGGGAAGATAGGAATTAACCTGATCTTGAGGCTCATCCATCCACAGTCAATTTGCATGGGGAGAAATGTGGAAGCCTGATCAATTGGCGATATGGAAGTAATGGCTAATAAACGTTTTAACAAACCACTAAGGAAAACAGAGGCAAAGGCCGGAAGAGCCGACTGGCCAGCCACTGCTGCTCGCCTGCCAGAATTTTGCTAGGAGCTTCAGCCGCCCTGGGCCCCATGACGTCAGGCTGCTGGTGGGACTTCTCGGGACAGAAGGAGAGCTTGCTCCAGCCGGCTGCTTTTTGCATTCACATTTCTCCTTTCATCTGCAAGACGGAGGGAAAGGGGGAGCAGTGGGAGGGCGGCAGAACCCTCCCAGGGACAGCCTCAGAAGCCCTCAGTTCAGGGCTGCAATGGGAGAGGTTCTCTGGGACTCACCAGGAGTGGGTTGGGCCTTTGGTTGGGGCCAGCTTTCTTTAAGGGGGGAGGAGGAGGAGGAGGAGGAGAGGTTGTTTCTGTGCAGCACCTGGACGGAGGGGAGTGAAAGAAACTGATGGGTGGAGGCCTTGAGGAGGGAGGGGGAATAAGCACAGAGATTTCAACAAGACAAAGTCAATCTAAAGGCCAAACATTTTATGTGAGGTTGGTTGCTCTGAAGGGGGCCCGCCCATCTGTTCTTTCACCAAAGTTGCAGCCTCTGCTCTGCTGGGCCACCAAAGCTTCCTGCTTCAGCTCCACCCTGGGGCCTCCCTGGTCACTTCCGCTGGTCACATCTGCCCCAGGCCGGCCTTGCCCCGTTGCTGCTTTGGCTGGGCTGCTTCCTCTCCAGGTGCGCCCGGGGGCCTCCTCTCCCTTTGGGGACTGTCCTCACAGTGGCTCTCTGGCCAGGGAGGACCTGCCCCATGCATCATCCCGTGGCCTAAAGCAGGATCACCACAGATCCTTCTTGATCCTTCCTGGTTCCTCCTGCGGAAGGGGAAAAAAGGATCTCTGCATGTGACCGCCTCCCCTTCAAAGATGCCCTCGGTGATGGACAGCAACTGCTGCACTTCCAACAAAAGGCCAACGCTGCAAAGTCTCAGGGGAAGAGGCATTCAGATTGAAAACCTATGCAAACCAGGCCCTAATTTGCACACACTTTTTTGATTTGCTTTGTTATATTTTCTTGGAAGGAAGTTGGCTCCCTTCAGATGTGCCTTCTCAGATGCAAAGGAACAGAGCAAGTTTTTTTTTTAAAGCTTAATGCCCCCCCCTCTCCTTGCAGCCGTGTCTAAAGGACCCGATCTGGAGAGGTCCTAACCCTAATAGTACCAAAATGCCACTTAATGTGCCAGCCTCCTTTGTGGTACATTTGCACTAAGCCAAAGCGGTTTCCATCCACAACCCAGTGGAAAATTCCAGTTCGAATGTCCCACCAACTTTCATTTTCCCAGGGAGAAGCCCCGAGAACAGCGCCGGTGGGGCACTACCTGGTCTCCCAGGCTTGGAACCGAGAGCGGCCCTTGGCCTGGCTGGGGTAGCGAGGGCTCAGGGCTGGCACGGTGACAAAGGAGGGTCTCTGGCGCTTTCTGGGAAGAGGAAACCCTCCCGGTTCCTGGGCAGGGCTTGTGCGCTCTGGCAAAGGGTGCCCAGGAATGGTGCTGCAGCTAGCGCTGCTTTGCCGGGGGGGGGGACACTTACAGCCGCTGCTCTGGTCTGAATTAGCTCCAGATTGCCCAGTTCTGCTTTAAAAAGGGAAAAGAAGAAAAAAAGCTTTATGACTTCAAAACTCTTTTGAAAAATGGTGTTTTATTCAAATTAGCTTTTGTCCAAATGCTTTTGACAAGAAAATAGGTGACTGGGTTGAGAGAGCTTTTCTTTGCTGGGGCAGAAAAAAACCCATTACACATCTGGGGAGGGGAGGGGCTGGGACTCTGGGCAAGAACTTTCTCCTCCCCTTGATCCAGGGGGCAGGGTGGGGGGGAGAAGCTGTCAAGGCTCAGGAGCCTCCAAATGCACTTCATGCAGAGGGTCTTCAGCAGGGCTGGGGGGGGGGACAAACACGCATTGGGTGCCAGCTCTTAACCTGTGGGTCTTCTGCCTGATGCCCGGGCAGCACAGCATTCCCCCCCCTCCTCTAGCCCCAGCTCCTCTTCCCCCAGGGAAGGGCCAGCAGTCCCTAAGCCCTGGAGTCAGCCCAGTGGCCGCCATCAGGAGTGGGGTGACAACAGACCCCTTTGGATGTGCCCATGAGCCCCTGCCCCCTCTAGACAACCCACCAGAGAACAGGTAGCCTCTCCTGTCACCTGACTGGCTGCCTTTGAGTTCTCAGTTCAGGGCCTCCAAGGCATTTGAGGAAAACATTCTTTTTTTAAAAAAAGGTTGCAAATCAGTGCCCTTTCCAAGACAAGCAGGGGGGGAGGGGCTGTTCCCCAATATTGCTCTGATCTGCTATTGGAGCTGAGCTCGCCAAGGGCCCTGCCCGGCCCATCTGGGGCTTGAGTCACGTGTCCTTTCTCCGGAGCCCCTAGAAAGGCTGCTTCCCGTGAGCCTGGATGGGGGCCTCGCTCGGCTCCCCAGTCCCTTAACCGGGAAGAGCCGTCCTCACTCTGCATCCCCCTGGCAGAGCCCACCGCGGGGTCCTTCTCCCCTTCCCACTTTGCTGCTCCCTCTTCTTGGCGGGTGAACCAGTGTGACTGTAGTTTGCTAAGTGGCTTTAGGTGATTTCTTCTGTTCAGTTGGGAAGGTCTTTCTTTCCGTTTTTACTGGTGCACCTCACCCAGAATCACCTATTCTGAGCTGGGCAGCCTTACGCATGTCTTCAAGAAAGAAAGAAATCAATAAGCAGCAGCAGCAGCAGCAACCCTGGTGATTGTCTCCAACCTCCATCTGCGGATGCCGGGGGGGGGTCTAAGGGTCCCTGGGCTCCAGCAGTTGTGATGGCCTTTAGCCCCCGATCCCATGCCAGGCACCCAGGTAGGGTTACCCAGCTGTGAATCTCTCTCCGTCCAGGGCTTACGTCGCGGCCTGACTTGTGACTCAGCGGTGGCAGCTCTGCTCCCACTAGGAGGAGGTCTGTGGGCCGACTCTGCAGACCTGGCTGATGGGCCTTCCTGAGCCCCAGTCGCTCCCCTCCCCATCCTCCCCTCCCAGCAGCTGCACCCGGCAGATGTCGCTCCACAAGCCCCGCAGGAGCTCTTTCCCCCACTTTGTGGTGGGGCACACTGTGGGGAAGCCACCCGGCCCAGTTGCTCCCCGCGTTGGCTGCTGTGGGGTGGCGCCTTCCTCACTGAAGGAGCACAAAAGGAGCCGGCTCCACCACTAGCACTAGCGCCTCCTCCTCCTCCTCCTCCTCCTCCTCCTCCTCCTCCTCCTCCTCCTGGTCACGGAGGCTAAGAGGAGGCTCCTTCAGAGCCCTAAACCAACATTGACCCAGCCTGCTGCAAGGAATCAATGGAACAAAGGCTTTGTCCTCCAGACTGGGGGGGGGGATTGGGGAGATGGGGGGGGAAGCAGGCCTGTGAGTAATTAGCCAGTGATTTTGTGATCTCTTTGGAATCCTGATGTTGAGCCTCCCCTCCCTCAGAAAACGCCAAGGGACGGAGAACTGCCGATCCTTTCCTTCGCCCCCCTCCCCCCCACAGCTCCAGGAGGGCTGCCTTCCCTCCCTCCCTCCCTCCCTCCCTCCCCAGGAAATGGCTGACTTGAGCAGGGGGCTTCTTCCCCCTTTTCCAGCAGCCATCCCCCCCACAGAAGCAGCAGCATCAAGTCAGCCTCCAAATGACATGATTGCTGCCCCCCCCTCCATGGCAGGCATTAGTATTCTCCACACATCTGACTCCAGAGAGGATTAATGGACTCTGATGCCTAATATCCTGGAGAACAATTAATTTGCCCACAGTTTTGTCATGGTTGAAAGTCAAATGCTGGAACCGATCGATGCTGGGAGAAGAGTGCTGCAGCCTTCTGTTGGAGCTGAATTTTAATTTCCCCATCATTTCCTGCCATGCCCCCACCAGCCCCCATCCCACGGCGGCTCTTTTGCCTTTTTTTCTAATGGATCTAAAAGCCTCTTTTTCCTTCTCACACATGACAAGTTGGGCTAACAAAAGTCTTTGCAAAAATTAAATACCCAGATATTAGAGTCCTGCATGTGATGAAATGGAAGCCGGGCCAGGAAGCTTCTCTCTCTCTCTGGCCAGTTGGGCTGAATCCTTTGTGCTCTGACTGGTGCCCAATGGATGGGCTGGGGGAGAGATACTCCCCCCACCCCGTTCTCCTTCATGCCCCAAAGACCTGCTACAGCAGGGGAGATGTGCTTGGGGCTGCCCCTTCCGTCAGGTTGGTCTGAGGCAGGTGGGGGGACCAGGCCCGGACCCCCCTGCCCCACTTCCTCCTACATGCAAGAGTGGGACTCTGGTTGAGAAGCCCCCTGGGCCCAGCGGAGCCTACAGTGAGAGTGGCAGCCCTGTCCCAACACACGTGCAGAGGAAAGCCCACGTCTCTCGGGGAGGAAACCTTGGTCTGCTTTGCCCCCCCATCCACCTCCCCCCCCCCATTCCCCCCATGGCTGGGCTGGTCTCCCACCTCCAGGTCAAACATGAGGCTCGAACCCATCACTCGCTCGGCATTCCAAGTTCTTCCTCCTTTCTTGGGAAGCTGACTGACTCCAGCTTTGCCCCTGAAGTGGCCAGTCCCCAGAGGGACATCTCAGAATCCAGGCCAGCGTCAGGTCCTCTTCTGCCGACCCACAAGCCCCGGGCTCAGGATCCTGGCCTTCTTGGGGCCGGGTTGTGCCTGTGCCCGCGACAGAGATGCGGCCCAGCCACACAATGGGAAGCAAAGGTTCCTCCCCCGTCCTGATTTTAATTCCGGTCATGGAAGAGTTGCCTTTCCAGGTTGCAAGAAAGGAAGGCAGGTTTGGGAAAAGCTCCGGACTCATCACGGGGCGGCCTGTGGAGCTCAAAGGCCGGTTAGTGGTCCTCAAGGGAGGAAGCTCTGAGTTCGCACGTGCACCATCCACGCGTGGCTTCCTTCTGGTCTCCCTCCCCTCCCAAGGCGAATTATGCCTCCCTTCCCCCATTGGCCTGGAATGGAAGCCTCCACTCCCCCCCCCCACAAGCAGGCGCAGAATAGGGTGCCCCTGATCTCCGGTCATAGCTGGGGAGCCCCTCCATAGATAATTCCTCTTGTCAGGAAGGGGCTGCCTATTAGAGCCTCCCCCAGGAGGAGGGACAGGAGGCCTCTCGGAGACCCTTCAGTTACACACTCTTCAGTTACACACCCTTCAGGTTCACACCCGCCACCGCGCAGGATTTGCGTATGGAGATGGGATGCCTTGAAGGGAGGGGGAGGGAAAGGGCGTCAGGCGAGGCCCTTGCCCTGGAGAAAGTCAGACCCGCTCTTTTTCTGTTGGAAGGGCCGACCAGAGAGAGAGAAAGTGTGTGTGTGTGTGTGTGTGTGTGTGTGTGTGTGTGTGTGTGTGTGTGTGTGTGAACCAGGAGGACAGGAGGCAACATGGCAAGCAAAGGGTGCCCCCCTCCCTGCTCCCGTGACTCTCCAGCCTAAAATTGGAGGTGACTGGGCTCCATTATCCCACGGTTGCTGCGCTGTTCAGTGTCTCCAGCAATCTTTTTGAGGCAAAATAAGCCTTTGGAAGCAGAGGTGACCCCAGGAGTGATAAGGGAAGAAGCTCACCTGAGAGCCTGTTATCAGCTGTTTGTGCCTGGCTGGGCCTCCGATGTCTCATTTCGATGCGAGGCGGCTGAAAATTGGATAGATATGGCCTTCACCTCCAAGCAGGCTTCCCTTCCTTGTCTTCAAGGGTAACGGGATGAGATTGGGGGGGGAGGGGGGCTGGGGAGCCCAATTCGGCAGCCAGCACCTTTCTGTTGCGGCTGGAAAGCCTGGCAAGGGGAAAGCAGGAGACTGGCCTGGGCAGAGGCGGAGGGGGGGCAAGGAGGATGGAGCTCCACAAGTTGGAGGGAGGAGAGGGGTCGGGTCCTTCCACCCCAGTTTCAGCTTCATCCACCTGGCGGGTGGAAAAGAGCCAGGTGGGGGGCGCCAAACATAACAGGGAGAAGTGATAACTGCCCTACCGAACCCCTGGGACCCCATGCCCTTGTCAATTCCAGCCCCTTCAGCAGCAGCTCCTGTTCACCCCACCCCACCCCCACCCCCGAGTGCTCTTTGCCTTTGGAAACCTCTGGTCATTTGCAGGACTGGAGCTCCCACTCCCCCCACTCTCTCCTATCTTCCCAACAGCTAATTGTATGAATTCTCCACTCTTCTGCATCTCCACCAAAGATGAAGTAATAATATATGTGCAAAAATGGTTAAATCCAAAATTATTGTATGCCCTACCCAGTTTGACCCACAACAATGTCTCGTTGGCATCCAACCCTGGCATGGCTCCCACGCCCCCTGAAAAAAACCCCTGCGCCAGAGCTCGTGCTGCTCGTTGCTTCGGTGGTGGGCGAGGCCAGAGCTGCTTGTGCTGGGCACCGTGGCCCTGGCAGCCTCAGGGGGAAGGGGCTTCCCTCTCATTGGAGCTGATCTTTGTTTCGGCTGCAGTGCTGTAATTACAAAAGGCTGCCATAATTATTGAAACACAACTAGAAGTATTTCATTATTAAAATACCCCCCATGGCCCTTTATTAATTCATTAAATAAATTTGGTTTATAACTCTCAATAATTAATGGACTAAAGTTTACCCTGTAGATTCTTTCTTTTATTAGTAACATGACGGTTCTTGGTTTGAAATAGAAAAGAACAATGGGAGGCAGGAACCCAGCAGAATTTGCCCAGAAGGATCAGGAAAAGTGCCACTGAGGAAGTTGTGGCCAGGAGGCAGCCTTGAAGCAAGCAGGCTCCGCAGCCGCTCAGGAATAGAACTGGGGAATCTTTTCCAAAGAATTGGCAATTTCTTATCCTCCCCCACCCCCCCTCTGTAAAATTGGGGCAGATCATGAGAGGTGGAAGAGCGAGTCAGCAATCACTCGCATTGGCTTCTCCCCCCCCCCCCCCGGGAATTCCTGGGTTGGGGGTCCCTGAGGGCTTTGCAGCTCTTTTTTGAAATGTGCCACAAAGGATCATCCTGAAGGACCAGGACCAGCGCTCCCAATTACACTGGAGGTGTGATGGGATCATGCAGGGAGGGATCTGTTTGGGAGGGGTCTGGATCTTAATCTGGTGCTCTGAACTGTCTCTGGAGCCATTCGGGCATTACAAGTTCCCTCACCGTGTTTGGCAGCCAAGTGGAGAGCGTGCCCTGAGGTCTTCCCTGCCAAGCCCCACCTGCCTCCTTGCAGGCCACCTTTCCTGGGAGGCTCTGCTCACACCGGCACAGAAAGTGGGGAAAGGATCACAACACGGCGAGGCGGCACCTCTAAGGAGTCCCACAAAGGCGAATGAACATCCCCCAAGATTAAAACCAGGCAGTAATCCTTCTTATTGCAGCCCAAGCAAGAAGATGCAGGAAAGCCCCTTCTGACTGGAGATGTGCCTTTGCCCTGTTTGTCAGCCTCAGAAGCAGCTCTGGCAACTGGAGGCCACACCTGGGACCACGGCTGTCCATGCCACGGGCTGGCTAGAAACATCCCGCCTGCCACCCTTGGGGGTTAAGCTGAGGAGGCCCTAACCTCCCTTCCTCCTTGGTGGGGCACAGCAAAGAGGGCTACTGCCTCTTTGGGCTGCCCCACCACAGCAAAGTGGAAAAGTGGGGTGCTTTTCTGCACCCCAGGACTTTGCTTCTTTACCCCAGCAAGTTCCAGGCAGAGGATTCCCATTTCCCAGCAGGTCGAGTCCAGGCCCGCCTGGCCCCAGGTTCAGCGGCCACGATGGGAGGTGGGTCTCTCTTCCTTCGGAGCTTGGCGGACAGCAGGAGGAGGACTGGGAGGGGGAGGGAGGGGGAGCTCCGGTCCTGCAGGCGAGGAGCAGGGCCGGTGCAGGAGGATGCCCTCAACCACCTGGTCTTCGGCATCACCACCGTGCCAGAAGCTGAGCCGGAGCAAAAGCTCCCCACCTCATCTCTGGGGCTGGAAGAGGCTGAGCCTCCTGTCACCGTGAAGGCAAACAGAGAGAGTTGAAAAGGTCACCAGGACCTAATGGATTGTCCTGGCGTTGCTCTCCCAGGGATTTGACCAAATAAGACAAGATTCAGAGCGGCTCCCCTTCGTAAAGGAGGGAGGGAGAGAAAAGAGCCTCTCCTCCCACCGGCCTCTGCTCGGCCAGCCAGAAAGATCCCACTTGATGCCAGGCTGGCAGGGAAGACAACCGGCCCCTGCTCTGCCAGAGGAGGGGCCTCCCGGACACCAGTGGCCCCAACAGCCCCTCCAGGCTGATTTTGCAGCCAGGGCCTCAGGAGGGGAGGCCTTGGGGTCGGCCGAAGGGCCCCTTCAAGCTTCAGAGAGCGCTTTTCTTCTCGCCTGGCAGAGGCCATGCCGAGGAGGCCCAGGGGGTGTCTCAGGACAACCTCAAAACCCTCTGTGAACATTTGGTTCTTCCACAAGGTCCAAGCCAGGCAAAGGGCCCCTTCCTTCTTTGCCGTGTGATTCTTCCTCCTCTTTTCCCCTGACCAATTTGAGTGGAGGGGTGAAGGAGACCCAAGAGGGGCCACTTTTCTGGCCAGTGGCTGCCACCCTGCACTGGCAGACAAGAGTGGCACGCAAACCGGTCTCTCGGGCTGCGTCGCTTCTGCTCGAGCAAGTTGGGGCTTTTCTGCGCATGAGATGCAGCCAAGCAGCTGGGCAGGATCTGGGCAGTGGAAACTCCATTTTTAGGTCCCCGGATGCCCCTCAGGGGTGTCCCTTGCTTGCCTGCTGATACTCCTTTCAATTAACACTCCCCTGGCAGAGGTCTTTCTGTCCCAGCTCAACACTTGTGGAGCAACCTGGGAGAGAAGACCCTCTCCTGGCATGGGATGCAAAGCCAGAGGGAAGAACGACCGTCTCCATGTCCCGATCAAGGTGGCCGGCCAATGGGCTCTTTCCAAATGGGGCCCCTGGGACTCTGCCCCCTTGAGGTGCCAGCGGTTGGGCAGGGTTTCTCCCCCCCCCCCGGTCATTATTAACAGATGGAGAAGCTTCAGAACAAGTTTACAAGAAGCAAGTGGCAAAGCAAGGCAGCCGCCGGTGTTTAATGGACTGTGTTTGAAATATTGGAGTCTATGATAAGCCATTATGTAAATTACATTCATTGATGGCTCTGCTGTGAAATCGCTCTGCTAGGGGAAGAGCAGATAAACAGGGGGCTCTTTGGAGATGTCGCTTACTCATCCTCAAAATTGGGCAATGGGGGGGAGACACTTCTTCATGCCTATCCCTCACCTGAGCCAAGGAGCGCCGATGGTGGCCAGTCACTCCTGGAGACGGACAGGCCGTGGGGCAGCCAAGCTTCTGGGTGTCCCTCAGTTCATGTTGAAGTCCAGGGGGGGCCAAGCAATCCCCAATGTTGAGGCCGTTTGACTGCTCCAAGGGACAAGGGGCTCTCTTGGGGCTACCAAGGAGGAGAGCCCCGGCAACTGGGCAGGCAGCTCTGGCTTTTGGCAGAGGAGCAAGTGGCCTCCCCTCTCCCCTCACCGTGCTGGGCTCGAGATGTTGAAGATGCCTCAGTGGTTCTGGCAGCCCTGAGCGGGGTGGGGGGGTGGGGGGCTTGTACGCACTATCAGAGTGTCGGGGGGATTGCACACCAGGTTAGGAACAAGGGAGCCAGAGATGTTTTGTAACGGGGTGGGGGTTGGGGGGGTGGGCTGCCTTGATGCCTGAAGTCCCTGACATGCCTCAGATGGGGGTGGGGAGGAGCCCTGCCCTCCTCCCGAGCAGCACATGCAGATCCAGATATGGGCCAGCCGAAAGCTTTGCAGCCAGGCCAATGCTTAGAAAAGGGAGGGCCAGAAAGTTTCTAGTTTCTAGAGTCTCGGCCAAGCAAGTTCCTTGAGAAAAAGGCCTCCCCTCCGTGGAATGTCACGTCTGCCCCTCCGGGTGCCCCAATAATAACTCTTGGAATCAAACCTGGTCAGGACCCCTCGGGCCTGTTTGCCTTGGCTTGTTTCTGCCAGACGTGGGAGTTATAAATAAACATTTCGCAGGGCTTGGAAATTCCCACTCCCTTGGCTGGTTCCCCCCAATTCCCAAACACTGCGCCCCTCCAGCTGATGAGACATAAACTACAGGCAGGACATGACTGCATGCGTGCACCAGAAATAGTGGCTCTCTTCCCCGTCTGGCGGCTATGCTGCTTTTCCTCCAGGTCCTTCTCTGCCTGTCCTTGGCAGCCTTGGTGCTCCAAAGAGTCCCCACAGTGGGCTCGGCCTGGCCCTCTTCTGCACCTGCTAAGTCAGGGGTCCCCAAACTTCAACTCCCCGAATTCTGGGGGTTGAAGTCCACAAGTCTTAAAGTTGCCAAGTTGCCAAGCTAAGTGCTGGGCAGGGAGGTGCCAGCAGAGATTGCTGGGAGGCCTGGGATCGGGGCTCAGACTCGGAAGGTTTAAAGGAGGAGGACAAACACCACCACCCCGGGCTTTGCGAAAGCGTTCCTAGTCCTCCTCACAAAAGGGAGTGCCGCTGCTGGAGATTCAGGGCTCCTGGCCTGGCGCTTGACTCCTGGAGTCACCTCAGTCAGCCAGGCTCTCTTTCCTGTCCAGCCCCAGAATGGCAAGAAAGACCCAGCTGGCCTGGTTTCGCAGATCATTGGGGGGAGGGGGGCATGAGAGATTGGCACAAAGGGGTGTTCTTTGCAAGCTCCCCAAGCGGCAGAGCTCATCCCTTGCTGGTCGCCAACACCATTTACTGGGAGTTTCCCACTGCTGGATCCGTGGGTCCTCCTGAAAAAGATTTTATTCATGGCTGCTTAGCTCAAATACAGCTTCTTTAAAGAAGACTTTTGCAAACATTGAACACTTCAAACTGTTTCACCTAAGAGCTCAGGAGTTGATTTTTTCCTAATATTTTTCAGCATGGCGTGCTTTGAATAAGAGAGCCCTGAAAGGAAATTGGGGCCTAGCTCAAGGCTGCTATGGAGGCCCAGCTAAGCAGCCCAAGTGGGCCAGCAAGGCCTTGAAGCGCCTCCCTGGGCCACAGCAGCCAGCCTCTCGGGGCGCTCCGTCTGTGGCTTCCCCGGTCTGAGGAGTTTTTCCAGGGTTCCCAACTGAGAATGACCCAAAGTCCCTCAAGAGATGGAGTCGGCCTCAGAGAGCCAGGTTGAGTTTGGCTTCTTAAAGCACCAGAGAGTCTCTTCACGTGCCGTGCCAGCAGGGAACCCTCTCCCACGCAAAGGAGGCAGGTGCCAGGCAAGGGCAGGGAGTGGGCAGGGAAGGTCAAGGCTCCCAAGTGGAAGCTTCCCCGCCCCCAAGGAGCTGCTGATCTCCTCTGTGCCTCTTGGGGGGGGGGAGCATCTGCTAGAGGGCAATTATTAGAGGAGAGATCCTTTTATCTCAAAGACAGCATTTTGCTAATCTGATTACTTGTTAATTGCTCTAATTAAATCTGAACATATGGAGTCTTCTGAAAGGAGAACCTGAAATAGATTTTAGTCAGTAGATTCCTGTTGGCTTGCTGGAGAGGGAGAGGGGGACCCCCTTTCCTCTTTGGGGCCCAATCCTGTAGCTTGCCCTGCTCTCCGGTTTGGAAGGCCTGGGATCTTCCTACAATTCCCCACTTGCCCTTCTTTTTCCAAGGGGGCAACACAAATGAATGGCCCCAAGATCCAGAGGCAAGTGGCTTGGGAGGTGCCCACCTCTGGCTGCAGGGAGTTGTGCAGGGAAGGAATGGGGGAGGGGGAGGCTGGCAGGATGATGGACGTAGCGTAGCAACACTCTGTCCGGTGGGAGAAGACCCCAGGACTGAGGCAAAGCAGAGGCACCCACTCCCCGTTATATTGGTTTTGTTTCGTGCCACCCTTTCTTTCTCTCTGTCTTGAGGCCTGTTAAACGTCTGATGCAGTCTGGCCTGGGTGTGTTTGTGTGCCAAGTCTTTTCAGGGGTGGCTGTGCTGGGTGCCTGCTGCTTCCTCCCCCACCCCCTCCCATGCCGTAGCATTGCTCATTCCACCCCCAACAGGCCCATCTAGTTCAGTGCTCAGCTAGAAGCCATTTCGACTCTTCCTGGGCTCTTCGGCAGAGAAGGCATGAATGGAATGGGGGTGGGGCAGGGTTGGAGCTACTCCCAAGACAGGCAGGGAAAGGAGGGAGGGGCTACGGACACCATCCAGGGTCTGTCCAGCTGCCACCAGCATGGCAGCCCTGGATTTCCGTTGGGGCCGGCCAGCTTCTTTCCTGTTTGCCTGCAGTCTCCAAGTCGCCTAGCAGAAGCAGAGGTAATTGTGAACAGATGCCCCCACCTTCCGGTCCCCTACATCTGGCTCCCACAACCTCCCCCCCCCAGAGCTTCCATGCTGTGGGATGCAGATGCCCTTCCCTGGTGCCAGCAGGCTTCTCAGGGACCTCTGTGGTCCTCCCCCTCCTGGGTCCCCCCTGCATTGTCCCCAGACACCCCAGCAGCTGCATGCAAGGAGTCCCCTGGAAGCTGAAGAAACCAAGCGCCAGAGTTGAGGGCTCCCTGCAACAGCTGGAGGCCTGAAGGATCTCAGCCCCCAGAAAGGAAGACCTGAGCTCCTCCACTGTGGGAAGGAGGCAAGTGAGGATCCCCCCCCCCCAGCACAAAGACCCCCCCCCCTTGCTGCTCAGGACAAGAGTCCTTTGGAACATCAAAGCACTGGAATGGAAGAGTTGCCCTCAAGCCTGTTTTTCTAGCCGGGAATAATGCCCAAAGCTTATTTGTTTATTTTTGGCCCTGCTGTGCTGCAGCTCATGAAAATAGACAGAAACTGTTTCTGTTTCCTCTTCTTTCTGACTCGGTCATAAACCCGGCTGAGCAGGAATGTGCCAGGTCTCCTGGCCGGCTTTGGTGATTCATTTCAGGTAGACCAAAACCAGGTTTCTCCACTCCCAGCCCAGCACCTTCCCTCCTGGCCAGGCTCGACCTCAGAAAATGACCTGCAACAGCCTCAGTTATGGCCAAATCCCTACATGTGTCCTGGAGAATGGACGCCTCTTTGGCGGTGCAGTCACCTACCTGTAGGACAGCTTCCTTCTTGGGGTCTCCACAAGGCATCTGCTGCCCCCTCCCCGCTGGAGATGGACCCTGTTTTGGGCTACATGAGCTCTCCTCCTCCCCTCCCCAGGCAACAGGCCAGAGCCTTCCCACTGGCAATTCAGCAGGTCCCCTCCTCAGCTGGGACTCATTAACGGCCCAAGATGTGCAGGAATCTGGGGTCTCCATCAGAGCCAGTGGGGCTGAGCCCCTCCGATTCTGCTGGGGAAGCAGATGGCTAGATTAGGCCAGCCCAGGACACTCTGGATGTTTGCAAGGGCACCGCACTCTAATGTCCCCAGGTCAGCCAGGCCACCTCCCTGGGTCATCGGCCATGCTGACTGGGTTCAGTCTAAGTCTGGCCACCTGCTTGGGGCTGGCACTGGAGAACCTCTTCCGTGCCCCAGATGTGGTTCCTGGATCAGAAGGGCAGGTGGGGAGCCTTGGCTGGAAGGGGCCTTGTGGGGCTCCACTCTTGGGTACCACTGGTCCCTCCCCACTAGCTTATTCCCCTGCCATCCCAGGTGCTGGAGAGCCACTGAAGAGGTGGAAGTGGCTTGATCTCTGCTGAGAAGGTGGGGTGGGGGGTGGGCTTCCCTGGCCTCCTGCTCTGGCTCCCCAGCCAGCTGCTCTGCTCACTTTCTGGAGCCCAGGATCAGCCAGCTTCCCTTCCTCTTTCCAGAGGCATCCCTGGCTGCTGCATGTGACACCAAAAGCTTGCTTTCTATTTAAATGCAAATTCTGACTTTTTCCCTCTATGGCACGAGGAGAGAATTTTTCACACTGGAGTGAGGGTCACGATAATAATTTATCCACAGGCCTCTTTCTGCGATTCTTGTTTGCACAAGAAAAGTGTTTGTCCTTCCCTGCCAGAGGAGGGGAAGGGGAAGGGGAAGAGGGAGGGAGGGAGGGAGGGAGGGAGGGGCTGAGGCAGCTGGAGGTGCTGGTTATTGCAGGCATGGGGCAGTGGCCATGGTGGGCTTCACATGGCCATCCATTGGTGGCCAAATCCTCAGAAGGCCAGGCAGAGCTTACCAGCTGGCACCAGATTGAGTGCTGCGCCCAACTGTTAGCTTGCTGGGTCCCCCCTGCCCACCCCACCCCATCTGCCGCCACCTCCTTTCCTCAAGCCTGTTGGGGTTGCCCATCCTTGGCTTAAATTCCTCATACAGGAAAAGGTTTCCTGCCCCCAAAGCACCCTGGAGTCCACCATCGGCTCCAACACTGGGGGCCTAAAGGGACACAGCGGAGGTCCAGGAAGGGAGTTCATCAGACCCCAGAGTCGGACAACTTGAAGCTGCATTCTTCCCTATCTGGAGGATGCAAGGAAGGCAGGCTGGTGACTTTCTTCAGAGAAAAAATGGGGCCTTGTGTGAAGTCCTGTGTGAAGGGGCCAGGCTGAACTCTGGGGTGGGTCACCCAAGCCGGTTCTCCCCCCCCCCCAGTGCTTCAGCCTTGGGTGCCCTTCCCTGGGGCCTCTCCTGGTGTCCACCGTGGCACCACAAAGCCAGTTCACCCCCCACTTCCTCCTACCCTTTTGCCCTCCCACCAAAGGCTGGAGCCAAATCTGCCTTCTTTTCTCTAATGGGAATTAATCTTGAGTTCAGACTTAATTGTAAGGATTTTCTGTTAACTAAGCAAGAAATCTTGTTGTGTTGTAACAATAAGGTGCCATTTCCTAGCCTCCAAATGGAGCGATACGCTGGTGCCTCATTTATATGCAATTTCCAGGGCCCCCCCCCAACTGCTGACGCTGCAGCTTTTAATGTATTCGCTGTGGGGTGGCGGTGGCAGCGCTTTTGCTGGGGAGGCACAGCCATGGGTGAGAGGCTGTGCCTGAGGTGGAAGCTTTGGACCCCTTTCTCCCCATCACTTGTGGGGCTGCGAGCAGCCAGAGGCCGACTGAATGAAGGGGCTGTGCGCTCCTCTGCCAGCCCCGGGAGGGCCCCTGCGGCTGGGGAGAAAGAAGGCGCTTCAGGGTGGCATTGCCCAAGGGCACAAAGGAAAGGGGGATAACAATTCATGGCGCCCCTGGTGCCAACACGCTTCACACCAAGCAAGCCAGGCCTCCTGCAAAACTCACTCACGGGGCTACGAGTAACCCTTTCATTGCTTTTGGAGGGCATCTTGGCAGCCACTCGCCACACACCTTCCTTTAGCCACAAAAACTCCTCTGTGTTGTGGGGGGCGGGGGCTTGAACAGGAAAAAGATGGGGGTAGAGCATTTCCCAGGGGAAGGAAGGCTGCCACTCAGGGCACCATGCCGGGGGCGGTAAAGTTCTCCACATTGCTGGTGATTTGGAACTGGAGGCCCTGGACTGGGGCCACAACCTTGGGGCCCAGAAAGCAGTCGCCACATGGAGGAGCCTCCCTTCCGGATTGTGCTCCGGCTGCAGCCGTCGGCCCCTGAGGGTCACTACGCCACGGCTGCCATCTCTGCCGGCCCCAGAGGGAGGAGAGATCCGTGAGGCCTGTGTCCTCCCAGGGTCTCCCCAGCCATCCTGCGAGCGCCTGATAAGCCCTGGCGAGGAAGGAGAATAGCGGGGTCTTGTCTATCAGCCCATTAAAGGCTATTCTTGCAAGCCCCCCCCTTCATTAATACTCTGGGTGAATAGACCACTGAATAAAGATCGGTGGAGGCCGCACAATTGTCAGATTGAAAGGTAACTGTCAACAGAAGGAACGGGGTTACAAAAGGGCCCATTTCAGAGCTTAGCAAATGGTTTTCGGCTTGTCATTTCAATAGGCTGTGTTTTTCAGAGATTGTGGTTTCCTGAATAGCATTTTATTACCCTGTTGCTGCTTTTATTTTTTTTAGTCCATGCTGTCTCTTTGCAGGCTCCATTCAGCTGGAGATGTGGGCTCCCTCCCTTTCGGCTCTCCAAGGAAGGTTGCCCTCAACTGGCCCAAGGGGAAGGCTCCACCCGGGGCTGGAGAAGGAGCAGGAGAAGTGTGGCCATGGCTGGGACCACTCCGCCTGCCAGCCAGGGAGCCGCTCCAGCCCACCATTCAACTTGCATAACTATGCCATGGCCATGCCAAGCACTGTTGGGGTGGGTGGGAACCCATCACAGCAAGGGGTCTCCGGCATTGCCAACCTCTTGCTCTCTCTGCCCACCGCTGGCAAGGTCAGGCAAAAGCAGCCCACTCAGCCTCTCCCTCTTGGCCGCCTCTGCTTCCTGTCTCCAGAGAAGACTTGCCCAGTCCAGGGTGGCTGTTTGGCGAGGCCCCTAGAGAGCCCCGGGGCGGTGGGCACACTCAGCCTCCGCAGCCTCGGCCTTAGCGAAGGGCATCCAAGCCGCCACGTGGCTGCTGCTCCTGGCCTCCAGCCCTGCCAGGAGGACAGCCCTCTCCGAGTCCCAGAAGCATCTGGAAATCACGGAAACTATCCCAACTGGTGCGGGCAAGCAGGGAGGGGGGGGAGGCAAATCTTATTCCTGCCAGCCCCTGGCCTGTTTTGCCAAGAGACCATTTCCTTTGTGCAGATAATAACCCCTTATCTTAAATGACCAGGTCCCTTTCCATTTGTAGTTAACTGTGGGCCCATTTTCCTTCTGCGATGTTATCCCAGCAAGATGAAAAACGCATGACGCCCCCCCCCCCCCGGATTTTCCGATATCAGCATCCCAAAAGTGGCCCTCCCCTTTCTCTTGGAAAGCTCCGCCCTTCTCAGAGCCTGCTCCAAAGGCAAGCCCACCTCCGCTGGTGCCGATGGCCACCAGCCCACCCACAGAGTGCAGGGACCCCCCCTCTCCCTCGCCTGGCTGTGGCTTTCCCTGTGCAACTGCTGGCTGGGAACCTCTGCTCTTCACCCAGCTTTCCTACCCACCGAGATTCTCCCATATACTTTTTGGGTCTCTGTTTCTGGGCAGACTCGCCAGGCCTCTGGGGCATCCTGGACAGCCTGCCTGGTTCTGCAGGGTCCATACACGGCGCCCTCCCCAGTGCCTGGGGTCAGAAACGGGCTTGCTGGGGCCATGCCGCAGAAAATAAGTGGCTGAGGCTGAACAGCCAGAGCTCCGACACCGTCAGTCTAGCCTTGCCAAGACTTCAGGCACTGAGCGAGGCCTCTCCTGCGCAGGGCTGGCATATCGGACCTGGTCAGGAGGCCTGAAGCCCAAGGATGCCCTTCCCTGTCCAGCTGTGGGGGATCTCTGTGTTGGGGGCTGTCTGGGGCGAGGGCTGCCGTCAAAGCCGAGTTTCATGCTTCCTAAGCACGGAAGCCGCTTCAGACGTGAGCCAGAATTGCCAGTCCAGGCTGTCCGAAAGGGTTAACCCTGGAAGAGCGCTGGCAGCAGGCAGGGAAGAGGGGAGGGGGAGGCAAACTCCACCTGGGGAATTGGGCATGAATATGCTTCACCTTTTGCAGAGGGCCCCCCCCCCGCCCTGCCTTAGAGGATAACTGACCTTTGGAGGGAAATAATGAAAAGAAGAAATCCCTCAGAGAAAATCTTGTGGCTGGGCCTCTGAAACGAGATCTGCTCCTGCAGGTTGCCATGGCAACCACAGTCATTTTATGATATGAAATCCATGAATGGAGGGAGAAGCCCCCCCCCCAATGAAACTCAGTGTGGCCAGGAGCTGAGGACCCCCGTTCTACCTTGCTTAGGACAGCGGCAGCTTCCCCTGCTGCTTGGGACTCCCTCCCGGCTCCTGGGAGGCACCATTCGGGAGTGGTCCTGGGATGCTGGTAAGGACCCTGGCCCTGTTGGGAGGGGGTAGAAGGAAGGCAGAGAACAAATGGCTCCCCAGGCCTTGGCTCTTCCTCCCTTTGGGGAGGGGGTCAGCCACCGCTTTATTCAGGGGGCCCTCGGTGCACCTAAGCCCAGAGGAGAGCAAGGGAATGGTGGGGGCTGCCATGTTTCACCTCCCCAGGCTCGCTGTCTGCGGTGATGGTCCCGCTCTGCTCCCCTTCTGGCAACAGGGAAGCCCAGAGCAGGGCTTCTCCTTTTCAGGGCGGATGGGCACCATCTTGACAGGCCCTGAGGAGACACCCACAAACGCCTCAAGGTGACGGGCAGCAAAGAACTGGAGCTGAGAGCAAAGGAAGAGGCTTGGAAGGGAAGGCCTTATGGAGGGGCCCCTCCCTCTTTGCCTAATCAATTAACTTTGGGTCAAATTAGAAGGGTTAGAAAAATGAGCCGTAAAGAGAGGGTTTGGGAACAGGGGCTGTAATAAGAAGCAATATTGATTACTGCCACGGAACCTTATAAATCATTCATGTTCTCTACCAATCTTCCCAGCTGATTTCCCCGAAGCTGTTTGACTCGGAGATGCAATTAAAAT
The DNA here is from genome assembly GCA_023053685.1 of Diadophis punctatus similis. Classification (NCBI taxonomy): domain Eukaryota; kingdom Metazoa; phylum Chordata; class Lepidosauria; order Squamata; family Dipsadidae; genus Diadophis; species Diadophis punctatus. The sequence continues at coordinate 7,738,144 of JALIGW010000030.1, forward strand.
TAAAATGTTGAGCCGGCCATCATAGAGAAGACGGAAGGCTTGCAGATGGCAGAGCTGGGCCTCCAAGCATGATGGCCGGCCTCAGCGAGACACAACCCGGCCTGTTCTTTTCGCCCCTTGTGTGTAAAAAGGGAGAACCTCAGGAGGCTCAGGAGCGAGGCAGCTCTCCTTCCCTCTTCCACAAACGGTGCCTGCTCACCCAAGGCAGGGCCAAATGGGCTTCTGGCAGCTGGCTAAACAAGAAAAAAGGCCAGGCTTGGTAACTATTTCTGAGAAGATTTGAGATGGGGCCTGATGCTTCTTGAAGTCCCCAGCAGCCCCATAGCAGGACAGCCGCTCTTGATTAGCAGAAGATCAAATGCCTCCGAAATAGGAGCTCCACTGCAGTTAAACGTCTCGGGCGCAGTCTGAAGCAGCTTGGACCGGAGTTTGGGCCTTTGGCGCCTCTGCCCTGAATAGCCTCCAACTGGCACAAGTGCTCAGCCTCTAGCCTTTCCTCAGCCCTCTAGCCGGCCCTCAGCGGAAGTGCCAAGCTTTTTCAGGAGACCTGTTCTGCCCCCGGCACCGAGCCCCAATAATTACGCAACACACAAACGTCCAAACATGGTTTGTTTTAGTCAGTAAAGCAACATCTCATAATAACTTCTTAAACACATACACAGAACAAGATAGGCAGAATTCACTCTGTTCAAAAAAAACCCAGTTGTTAATTCCCTAACTTAACAGCTGGCCGAAGTCCAAGAGATAATTGCAAGTCTCACTGTACTTGGCACAAGTCCCAAAACTAGCAGATGCAAAACACAAGACTTGCTCTGGAATTGCAAAGTGGAAACGCCGAAGTCCATATTCAGAAGCCACATTTGCCAGAAACAAGAACCGGAAACTGGAATGCAAACTGTCCACACTGGAGGACTGGATTCAGAAACCACAATGCCAGAAACAAGATCTGGGCTAGACTGCAAACTGGAACTGCGTAAGCCAGTGGTTCCCAACCTGTGGTACGTGTACCACTAGTGGTACGCGAGGGCCTTCCAGGTGGTACGTGAACACTTTCGGGGTCATGAACGATTTTTAGTTAGTTATTTTTTACTTCACAAAAATGTTTACTGCCTAACACAAGATAATCTGGCAACGATTTGCAACTGTTGCCACACGCCACCCACCTGGTCCCAGCGGCCCGAGAATCCAGTTGCTGGATGCGCGGGGCCAAAAAAGGAACGGTACAATTATGGAAATAAAGTGATATCTGATCGAATTTAGTTTCTCTGGAACCAGGTGGTACGCGGCGACTGTACGGGACCTCCAAGTGGTACTCGATCACAAAAAGGTTGGGAACCACTGGCGTAAGCCAAGATTCAGGAACGACGATGCAAACTGGAAACCGAGGTCAAGATTCAGGAGTCACGAAACTGGAGTCATGATGCAAGATTCAAGAATGGCAATACAAACTGGAAACTCGAGTCAAGCCCACTGCAACTACAGTACATAGCAAAGAAGGCATTAAGAGTGATTAACCTAATCTTGCGCAGCTTCTTCTCTGGTAACATTGTACTCCTAACCAGAGCATACAAAACATTTGCTAGACCGATTCTTGAATACAGCTCATCAGTCTGGAACCCACACCACATATCAGACATTAACACAATTGAGAATGTCCAGCGATACTTCACAAGAAGAGTATTACATTCCTCTGTTCACAACAGAATTCCTTATGAAACCAGACTTGAAATTTTGGGACTTCAAAATTTAGAACTCCGCCGCCTTCGATCTGACCTAAGTGTAGCTCACAAAATTATCCACCTCAATGTCCTACCCGTTAACGACTATTTCAGCTTCAACCGCAATAATACACGAGCTCACAACAGATACAAACTTAATGTAAACCGCTCCAGACTTGATTGCAAAAAATTCGACTTCAACAACAGAGTTGTCAACGCCTGGAACACTTTACCTGACTCAGTAGTTTCTTCCCCAAACCCCAAAAACTTCAACCTCTTATCTACCATTGACCTCACCCCATTCCTAAGAGGTCAGTAAGGGGCGTGCATAAGCGCACAATCGTGCCTACCGTTCCTGTCCTATGTACCCATATATTCATACCTCTTTTACTCTTATTCATGCTTGTAATATTACATATATATTCAATCATGTTTTACTGTTTGTACTTTGCTTATAACCATATATGCTTGACAAATAAACAAATACAGATGCAAGATGCAAGATTCAGGATTGGTGTTGCAAACTGGAAACTGGAGTCATGATGCAAGATTCAAGAGTCATGGAACAAGCTATGATCAGACAGGTCTCTTTTTCAATCGTTGTTCTCTGCAACTAGGCTCAGCGTGGTGAGGACTTAAATAGTCTAAGGGCGTGGCCAATTAGCCTGCAGCTCTACTCTCGAGGAGACCTCCTCCGGAGTAAACCTTCTTGCCTCTTGGCAGCCCTGCATGCTCTTGCATTCAGGAAAGGAGGGGCTACTCCTTTCCTATCACTGCCAAGAGGTGCTGGAGGCTCCAAAGGGTCTGGCTGCCCAGGCTGCTAGGCAGGCCACAACTGGGTCTTCTGAAAGCAAAAGGGATGGCCCAGCCACCAAGGAATGGATGGCCCTGGCTCAGATCCGGTGTTGGAGGCTGGGGCTGACCTGCCCTTGAGAGAGGAGGAGGAAGCCCTTGGAGATCAGGCATCATTGGAGGAGAGAGCTGGTCCTGGAGGAACAGGGGGAGGAAGAGGTGGATTTGCTGGGCTAGCCAGCCCAAAGGCCATGCGGCAGCAGCAGCACCTTTACTCGTGTTCTGGGGTCCCCCTTCCCATCCCATTAAACGCCTGGCTAACCAGCCACGCGGCGTTCTCTACATGGAAACAAGAATGAACATCCACTACGTCTCCAGCATTAGCCATGGCTACGAGAGGGAATCATAATTTAATTGCTGCTGGTAAGCCCACTTCAAAATAGACCTGCCTGATTCTGTGCATTCCCTCCCCCCCTCCCCCTCCCCAAGATTCCAGTTTAGCTCAAATCAGGGTGATTTAAGCTTTCAGCTCCTGGAACAGGGCAGCCTGGATTGCCAAGTAATTTGTACCGGACTAACACCCTTAATTAATAGCAAACTAATTAGCAGCTGTTGACTCAGGCAACACCCTTCCTTTCCTCATGGAAAGAGGGTGGGAGAGATTCATTCAGGTAGGGAGTGGCAGGCAAGAAGTCTGGATTTTGCAATCCGCTGCTCAGAGGAGAAGGGTGTCTCCTGGGGCGCAGCCAGAAAATAAAGAATGGCCTAGGCGCACACACACACACACACACACACACACACACACACACACACCACGGTCTGAAGATGGGGGTTAAAAAGGAGTCTGCAGCCGGTGGCAATCCCGAGAACTCAGCCCTGGAACTGCCCTGCTCAAAGAAGGTCTGGATTCCTCTCGGTTCCTCAGTTGCCCGCTTCAGTCCTCCGCATAGGTGGGACTCTACCTGTCTCACTGGAGGCGGGGCTCTGCTTGGGACAGTGAAGCACAGCTGGGTGAGGGGTGGGCTTGGGTGACAGGTTGCCCTGAATCTGTCCTGTCCATCCTGCGGGATAAAGCCCAGCGCAGACTCAGGGAGGGGAGAGGCTTGCTGGAGTCTGATGGCTTTAATTATGGGCTGCTTTGATGCTCCCGTGCAATGTTTATGGTTCTGATTTTTCCAGCAGATGGGTGGGAGTTAAATGGTCAGGAAAAGGGATCTTGCACTTACCCACCCACCCACCCCTGACCTGGCTGAACTTGTTTCCAGTTCATGGAAGCTGCTGCGGGCCTGACCTCCCCCCCTCCCAAACAGCTCCCCTTCTTTGGAGGCTGCAGCTGCCCAGGAAACAGAGGTGTCACCCCGACTGCTGCGAAGAAGCTGAGCTGAGCTGGGACACAGCTTTGGCCAGCAAGGCCCAGGAGAGAAAGAGGGTCCGGATGGGAACTGTTGGACTCTTCTTGGCCAGTGAAGAAACAGGCAGAACCCCAAAGAACAGGAACTGTGGCCAAGGATCTCAAAGGGGCCTGGATTCTTTCCTGAAAGAAGGGTCACTCAGAGCAAGGAGGGCCATCTGGACATCGTGGGACTCCAGGGGTCTTAACAGCCGACCCCCAGTCCAAATGGGATAAAGGAAGGAATGTCTCCTACTTGGATTTCAACAGCTGAGAAAGACGCTCCTGAAGCTGCCGGCTGGTAGGGCTTTAAATAAAGTTCCCAGCACTCTGGAGCAGGGTGGGACAGGATTGCTACCACCAGCTGGGAACAACAAAGCCCAGAGGTCCTGCAGCCAGCAGAGTTCCACTTGGGAGACCTGTGGGGGGACACCGAGACTCTTATCAGCAGTGCTGCTCTGCCCCCACCCTCAGCCCAAGATATTGATTTGGGGTGTCTTAAAGCACATTCAGCCTGGATTCTTTGAATGTCTCCTTTTCCCCTTGCCCGCTGCCAGTCTGGAAGGGAGCAATGATGCCCCAGCCATGATGCGCCAGAGTCACGTTGCTCTTGAGATGGAGAGCCAGTGGAGCCTCCAAGCCTGCCTGGGCCATTCCTTCCCCCAAAGATGGCAGTTCCCGTTCTGCAGGCTTCACCCCAACAGAAGTGGCCAGAGTGGGAAGCGCCCACCGTGCCTCGGCCTGGATCCTTGTGCTGCCAGGATCAGCCCTTTTCCCAGCTCCAGAAGTAGAAATACTGGAAGTGAGGGGAAGAGGGAGCAGGATTCCCTGGCCACTCGGGCTCCCAGAGTGGGAAAGCCCTGGCCCTGGCCTGCCTTACCGGCTGGGCTGATGCTCTTTGTCCCAGGAGCCCCAGCCTCTGTCTGGATCAGTCAGCCAGGCAATCCAGAGCTGTGGCTGGAGCAGCGATCCCTGCCTTCCTGGCAGGCTGCTGGAAGTGTGCAGCCAGTGCATCCCTCTCCGTCAAATGCGAGAGGCGGCAGGCCCATTTCTCGCTTGCCTGCCACTGTCACCGAGGAGGCACTAACGGTTTCCGACAGAGCCATTTTCAGGCTTGGCAGCTCCAACATCCACCCTGGAAAGTTTATTTACTCGGGCTGAGCTGATAAGCGAGGACTTCTCCAATCATGGCTGCTCAAACTATTTGTGCAGGAAGACGTGGCCATGGAGGGGGGAACTTAATGTAGGAGCTGAGATAGCGCAGTGGTTAAAAGCAGCATTGCGACCTTCAGCTGATTGCTAGTTCAGCAGTTCAGCTGTTCAAATCTCACCGGCTCAAGGTTGACTCAGCCTTCCATCCTTCCGAGGTGGGTAAAATGAGGACCCAGATTGTTGGGGGCAATATGCTGAACTCTGTAAACCGCTTAGAGAGAGCTGTAAAGCACTATGAAGCAGTATATAAGTCTAAGTGCTATTGCTATTGCTAACTCTGGCAAATGGCCTTAAGGAAGAGGCGAGTCTCCTTCCATCCCCAAAGATGAGGCGTTGGTCTCAATCAGCCTGGGCAGAGGGCTGCCATCATTTGGGCTGGCCTGCCTGGAGGACCGGCCATGTTTACCAGACGCCCTGCAGGCGATGGCTTCCTCCTGGGTTCCAGCAAAAGTGGCCCAAGCAGACTCTGGAAGGCAAGCGGGAGAACGGGAGCGCTGGCTGCCAGCCACGCGGAGACCATCCGGCTCTTTGTGCCATCCTGTGGAGTGGAAGAAGATTGCAGGTGGTGGACCCGTGCTTGCAGCTGGCACAAGTCCTGGTGTGCAAAGCAAAGGGTTTTTCTTCTGTTGCACACACAGAGTCCCGCGGAATCTCCGGAGAAGACCAATGTTGTCTGTGAAAGTCTAGCTGGGTCTGATGAATCAGCTGGGTTAGTTTCAGCTAGAGTTTTCTATTCTTGAAAATGTTGGCCAGCTTCAGAGTTACACTCTGTCCTGGGGACCGAGGCCCACTAGCCGTGGGACTGCCTCTGGAGGCCATGGGCAGGGAGAGGAGTGGGCTTCCTTGGGCAGCTGGCTGGCCACAGTGAGAAGAGCCTGCTGGACTAGATGGGTCAGGAGTCCAATCCAGCAAGGCATGACTTCGCAGGTGAGAGCTGGTGTTTAGGCTCTTGCTTATCTGGCTACATTAAGACTTTCTCCTCTTCCCACAGTTTGCAAACTTTTAAAAAAATAATCTCATCATTTCAACAAGTGTAACAACTAAATTATCATCTTTACATTATTAAAGTCTGTGCAGTGTCTTTTCTTGGCAAACATTACATGCCCATAATTTTACTAAATGTAATAAACCAACCATAGAACTATTAATTTTACCATGGTATTCATAACAATTAGAAACGCGTGAACCTTAAAATGATGAAAACTGAACTGAATGCTAAAATAGTCCTGACTGCAGAGACCCCCCCCTCCTGCTGACGCCCTGATCAGAAAGCAGCTGCAAAGAAGCCACAGGCGGAGCTCTGCTCTTCTGTTGCCCCAGGGATGCCCCTCCCCCAAGCTAGGAGAAGGGGGGCTTCTGTTTGTCCATCTCTTCGGCCAATTTATATACTGTAGCCACCCATCTCAAAGCAGAGACTGGTAAACAATCATAAAAACACTTAAAACTCAGACTAAGAAGAAATAGCAGCCAAGAGCTATTACAGCCCTTCGGTGTCAGCATTATCAGGCAAGGGGCCTTTTGCTCTTCCCCTCTCAGCCTCGCCAGCCAAACTGTCCCGTCCGAACAGAAACCCCCTCCTGGGGGTGGATATGCTAAAGGAGACGAGGCTGGGCTGGGCCCCTGGCTGAGGGTCCAGTTATGGGTCTCCCCTGGAGCCAGAGCAACTCTTTGGAGGACTTTGCACCCCAAGACAGATGTGATCCCTGCAGCTTTCCCCCTGTCCAGGTGGTCAATTCCTTCACTAGGTCAAGGCAAGGGGCATCAGGGCCACAATTTCACTGCTCCTGATAATCATTCTGCTGCAATGTCTCATCCAGTCCAGCAGCCCCATTAAAGTCTAGACCAGGACTCCTGGGTGGAAGCAGCCTGGGGAGCTTTGCATGAGAAAGGAAGGAGGAGACCTCACTTGGGCCACAGATGGGAGTTAGAGCATTTGTGCTGTGAAAAGAAAACTGGGTGCAGAAGCCAAGGAGCGCCTTCGCCAGTGAGTGCAGGGATGCCGAAATGACCTTCTCGTTTGACCTTCTTTCCAGGCAGGAAATCACTGCTTTGGTGGGCCTTTCAGGAGGTGAGAAGACAGCTCTCCATGCCATGAATTCTTCTGGAGTGGACATGCCCCCTCTGTGTCACTCAGGAAGGGAGCAGCCGGTGATTAATGGTGGGGGTTCCCAACCCAGCGAACTGCCATTAGAGGCTGGGCGCTGGGAACAGCAGGGGTAATTAAACCACTTGTTTAATTGAAAGGGGTTTGATTTATGGGGCCATAAACTCTTGCCTTCCCATTTACTAGCCAGGGCCTGGGGTGCAGGCAATCGCGTAATGGCTGCTCACTACCACTTGGGGGTTGGAGGGGCTTAGCCAGGCTCCATCCCATCCTTCATGCCACATCAGCACTTCCCTCCTCCCTTCCTTTGCCTTTGACCTGCATCTGGCACATCCAGAGAAGCTGGGAAAGCCACCACAGGCCCCGAAAGCATCCTTGCAGCCTGCCAGAGTCTCTCCCTTGGCCGGACATAGGCAGAGGCCTGGATGCAGAATTCCTTACAGGAGAATTAAAGGTGCCTGAATGCAAAAGTCTTCCTGGAATCTTGCAACGGTCCTTGCAGGGTGGATGCCAGGGCTGGGATCAGGTTTCCGGGGCTTGCAATGTGGGATGCCAGGGCTGCTGTGCCCTGTGGCGAAGGGCTGCCTTTCCTCATCTGGTGCAGCTGCTCTCTGGGGGTGGCAGGGGACAGATCAACCCAAGGAAGGTCAGTGAGTTGGCCCAAAGTGGGGCAGCCTGGAAAACTCCCCCAAGAGCTGTTATAATGCAAAGCCTGCAACCCCCAGGAAGGGAGGGGTGCTCGGGCATCCTCTATAGGGCTCAGGATGGAGTCAGGGTAAAGCTGTGTCTCTTGGGCGGGCACAGACCCCCCCAAGAGACACTCAGGTCAGCCAATGGCAGGGGAGCAATTTGCTTCTCAGATGGATGCCCACCTTGGCCCAGTGGGCCAGCGAGAGGCTGCTCTGTCCTACATCTCTTCAGTGAGAGGCCCCTCATCCAGATCTCTTAATCCCAAGGATGTTAAAGTACCTCCTGCAATAAGGAGAGGGACCACCAGACTTCCACCTCTGTCCCAAGGAGCCCCCTGCTTCTTCCTCCTCCTCCTCCTCCCTCTGCCACTCTCCTAAGGGTATTCTTCTGGAAGGAGTGCAATTAACAACTGACTGTGAAAGGAAGAGTTCTGCTCCCCCACAGGGAAAATCAATTCTTTGCTTCCAGAGTTATAGAGATATAATCATATTCTGCTGCAGGTCCAGTCCTGGGCAGCCTCTTCCATGCCGTCCATCCCTCACTCTTAGGGAAGTCCAAAGGAGCCTCAAGGAAGGACACCAGCCAAATCAACACAGCTTAGCCACTCAAGCCAGGGCCAGGCAGCAAGCCTGAGACCCAGGAACAAAGCAACTGCCTGCGTCCTCCTCCCTGCCCCCCTGGGCTTTCCACTACTCTCCCCCTGGGAAGCCTGGCTCTTGCGTCTCCCGTGAGGCCATCCTGTCCACCTGTCCTGGAGGGCACCAAGATGGCTGCAGGCCGAAGGCCATCAGTCTCCTCCAGCAGCGTAGGGAGGTTGAGCCCCTCCAGAGATTGCCTCTTGGGCGCAGCAGAAGGGGGCCAAGTCAGAGCAGGGTCCAAAGGGACCACCCAGGCACCACAGTCTAGCAGTGATGCAGGCATGGTGGGGGGGGGCGCTCCTCTTAAGGACAGGTCAATGGCCGTGGCCCTTTCATGCACAGAAGGACTTGTCCCCCAGGCCTTCTCCAGCCTCTCAGAATGCCACTCCTCACAGGGGCCTGTTCCCAGCAGTTCCTCTGGCCACGGCTGAGGAAGAGCGCCTGGTTTCAACAGTGTCAGCTTCCCATTTATTACAAATCACCGTCAGTCCCCAAGACAGCCACAGATCTTGTGCTTTTAATTGCACAGCCCATCAATCTTTCCGCCATGGTGGTAAAAATGGCGGTTCCTTCACCCGTGAAGGGTGATTTTCTTTTATGAGTGCTGGAGCTCAATAACTCAGGGCTGCCTGGGGAGGCCTGGAGCAGAGCAGAGCAGAGCAGAGCAGAGCACCCGATCTTGCTCTGGGGCTCAAGGGGCCCAGAAGCGCGGGCACTCGGGCACAGCATAGGAGTCACACATGCCCAGGCGCTTGGAAGGGCCCCACTGTGCCAACAGGGTGGGTGACACTTCCCCAGAGAATGCCTCTTACAGGAGTGGGGTCAGCAGCCAGGGAGGGAGGCCAGTCAGGGCACAGGGAAATTTCTTTTGGTCGGTTGCTGCCCTAAGAGGATGCCCCCTCCCTGCAGGGCACGGTAAACAGATTCTCCCGATGGTTGGAGACAGACTGAGCCGCTGCCCTTCTCTTCCGCTGCTTGCAGCTCAGGCCTCTCCTAAAGCAGGTGGGCCGGGATGGGAAGCCAGGCTGATGGATGGTTGACCACTCCAATCTTTCCAGCAGTAATTTAAAGCAATTAAAATGCTTCCCTTGGAGATTAGCAAGGTGGCCTGGGGGGGGGGGCAAGGCACCCAAGAAGTTTGTGCGGTGCTGGAGGAAGGCAGACAACCAGAGGTGGGCAAAGAACCGATCCCAGCCCCTTTCTGTTCCAAGCAGAGCCTGTCAGCAAGGAGGGAGTTTGCTCGGTGAACTTCCAACGGTTGCCCCAAAGTTCCCAGGCCATCCCTGGCAGAAACCGACGGCCGTGCCCCCATGTGGCCCTGGCAAAGTTGCTCTATTTGGGGAATGAGTTGCGGAGCCAAACTCTGGGCCCTGAAGGGAAATGCGTCTCTCCAGGCAGCAGCGGATCATAGGGGCAGTTGTGCACCCCCTTTTGGGCCATCTCCCCAGCTGCTTGGCTCCTGCTGGTTCTTTTCTCTTTGGAACCTCCAGAGCCCCTCCTCTTTAGCCCCCCCCCCACCCATGACCTCTGGCACAATGTCAGTCCAGGCCAGGTGAAGCCCAGGCTAATTTGCCTCCTGCGCCTGCAAAGGAACTTTTCTGCAAGGTCTCCAATTCAACCCCCCACCCCCACCCCTGAGCCTGGTGATTTTGGGGGCCCAATCAGCTGCTGCAGATCACGGTCTCTCAACTGGAACCTTCAGCTCAGGGAAGCTCAGAGTTTTCTCTCCCTTCTGCACTTAACAATAACAACAGTCATTTGACCTTCCCACAGCCACCGCAATGGCAGGGAAGTGACTTTTTGACAAATGCGCTTGGTAATGGTCTCTGGTCTTCCTCAGGCAGCTGCTGAAATGGCTTATATCTCAAACCGAGGCCGCAACCACCCCAAGAAGGCTCTGGTGAACCCGACTTCCCAATTAATCACCCCCAACGGCTGCCTTGTCATCAGTTCCTCGGGCGAGGTGGGGCTGTTGCCTTCCGCACAACTGCAGAGACAGAATTGCCGATGCTCAGCTGGTCAGCCCAGACGGGTCAAAAGAGGGAAGCCCCTGTGGGTCCCTGGGGCAGCGGAGGGGGACACCTGTGCACAAGCACACCTGGGCTGGGAGCTCAGGCTATCTTCCCCTCCCGTATTCTGCCTGGGTTTGCGTGACACGTATCTATCATTACGTTAATCATGGTTTACTCCCCAGCCCAAATTGTTTGCACAACACAAACTGGTCGCATGGGCTGGATTTGTCCACATACTTGGCTAAAATGTGGTTGTCTACTTCATTATCAGTGCATCGTGTGAAATAGCCCCTGTCCACAAGCTTAATTTAAGTCACTCTCGAGTTCCAGAAGGCTCCTCTTGATGCTATAAATCATCAAAGCCTAAGATCGGAAGGTGCATCGGGGGTCTCCTCTACACTACCTTCCCCCAGATGCAATCGGGCATGGCTTCCTTTCTTTGCTGCAGCTACTCTCTCGTGCAGCTAGCCAGGCAGCAGAGCGCCTGATTCCTTCCCCCGCATGGCTCCCCCCAGTCCTTGCACTTGGCCTCTGATTTGTCCTCCTGAAGAGCAGGACTGAGCACAAGGGCCTGCTGAAATCCACCTTGCTGGCTCGGGACTGTCCTGACTCTGGGTAGGGCCCCTCAGGTCTGCACCTCTGAGATCTGATGATCATCCAAGTTGCTGGCAAGGGTGCCGATCAGCCCAGGCTGAGGAGAGAGCCTCCGTTGCTTTGAGGCAGAGCCCTCTGCCTGAACTTGCTGGGCACCCTCCTCCAACTGGCTCTGCCTCCATCTGAGGGCAGCAGAGTCCGGCCCACACTTGGCCATCTTCTTCAGCCATGATTGCGCTGACCTCTTTGCTGAAACCTAAACTGAACTTTTGATCCAGTTAGCCTGATTTATTCTTGATGAACCCCTTCTGTAACTCTTCTGGAGTTTTGCCCAGGGCAGGTGTCCAACGGCCCTGGCCTCTCCCTCCTTTGTAAGGCAGGAGCATTGCCTTCCTCCATCCTCAGCAAGCCCCCCCCCCGCTCCATAAAATTCACCTAAGGGCCTTGTGCTGCTCCACACTTGAGAGATCCAGGAGGACTGAGCCCTTGGCTGCCTGGCTCAGGATCCCTTGCAAACCAAAGGCCCAAAGCTAGCAGCTTTCCTTAGTGGGACAGCCAGCCCTTGGTTTCACCAGGCCCCTCCCATCCACTGCAGAAGTGGGTTCCTACCATTCGGACCGGTTCTATAGAACCATTAGTAACTTGGCGGCCTGGAACCGGCAGCGACCCAGGCATGCCACGCCCCCGAGCCGGTTCATCTTGTTTTTTGCTTCTGCGCATGCGCAGAAGCTTTTGTTTAGTACTGTGCATGCGCAACCCCCCCCCCCCCCGCATGGCGTGTCCCTGAGCCAACCGGCAGCAGCAGAATCCGGAACCCACCCCTGATCCACTGGCCCACTGTATGTTCCCCACCTTGCTGAAACTGCAGGGTGCCTGATCAGTTACACCCTGGAAATCAGGCAAGGGTTGGGACATGAAAAACCAGGAAGCGTCTGGCCAGCTTTTGCCAGATCCACCCACTACCCCCAGGCCCGCAATGCCCACAGGGTTTGGAAGGCTCCCTGCTCTGGGATATTGGCGCGGGCGGGCTGGGAAGCCCCAGAGGGTGGCAGGGCTTCATCTCCCCTGCCACAACCCTAATGAGCTTGGAAGCCAGCACGCAGCACGCCACCGGCCTGGCAGGCACGCAAGTGCCACTCAATCCCGGCTAGCATCCTCATTTAACTTTTATTGACAATTAATACCACAGGAAGGAACGCTGCTGTTGTGTCAGGGAAACATAACATTGCTTTATAGCCTCATCAATTAGATGTTTCTGGAAACAACAGAGGTGCAGGCTGAGTGCCAAGTCTCCCTCCTGCCTGTCACCTCCTGATCTCAGAGCTGCAGACCTCGCAAGCCCAAGGCGCCTTTGGGGACAACAAGCAACATGCCGAAAGCAGGGGATGGCACGGCTGGGGGCAGCAGGGCCCCTCCCCTCACCGCCCTGGGAAAGCGGTTCCCCCCACGGGCTTTGGCTTTTCCCGAGGTCCGTGGCTGGGCGCAATCCCCTGCAGCCCTAGCAGGACTTGGGCCCTTCCCCTCCCTGCCCAGAAGGCGGCAAAGGGAAGCAGAATCTCTGGGGAAGGGCCACTGCAGGCGGCCCCACTTTCCCAGTAGACTGCCTGCCTCGCTCCACTCCCGGTGGGAGGGGCTTCCTGCTGCCTCTGCTGCAGGGAGGGGGTTGCTGGCGAGGCCAGAGGTCAGCCTTGAATGGCACCCTCTATTTGCCAACTGCTCTCTGCAATGCTGCCCTTGAGACTTTCTACTCACCAGCTCCCAACGGGTGAGTGGGAGAGACCCTTCCAACAAGAGCCAGTTGGGCAAAGAGGCAGAGAGCCCACCAGGCCCTGCTCTCCAGTGCTCAGCTCCCACCTGTAAGCTGATGCTGTCAGCTGGGAAAGGCCGACATGTTTCTTTGCGCAGCAGAACAGAAGCAGTGGAGAGTCTCCCTGTCCTTAGCAGGCACACCTGGTGGATCCCCCCTCGAGGAAGACCCCCTGCTAGGCTAGGGGCTTAATGTCTCCTCAGGATGAGGAGAGGAGCAGGGGGGGCAAGAACTGCAGAAACTAAAAGAGCTGCAGAGGAGGGAGGGCTGCTCTTCCCCTAAATTGCCCCAACTGCCAGGGGAGTCTGCAGCCACGTGCAGAGCGCCAGCATTCCCAGCGGCTGGCCGACCGAGAGGGCCCTGCCTCTTCCACATTCACTCTGGCTTGCTCCGATTAATTGTTGGCACGCTTTGCCTGAACACATGAAAGGCCTTATGACAGGGTGTGTGATTTATGGCACCCACTGCAGAAGGGGACAGAAGCAGCGGCTTCTCCCCTCGCTTAGCCAGGCACGCCTGTCCAGGCAACTGTTAGAAAGGCTGGACAGCTCGGATCCTTCGGTTGGCTCTGGCCCCCCTCCCCAGGCCGCAATTGTGGACCCCAGGACACGCCAGCCAGAGGGAGAGCCACAGACTGACCCTGGAGTGGATGGAGCAGCCTGACTACGTGCCGGCCACTGCTCCTGCAGAAGAGGCGCAGGGAGCAGCCCTGGGCAGGGAGAGAAGACCTGGGTTGGTCCCCTGCCCTATGGCTTGCCAGAAATGACAGGCCTGGCCCCTTCCTCTTTCTTCATGAAACAGCTGCCCGGGGGTTGCTCATGACGCACGAGTGCCCCCTGGGCCTCCTGAACCCCCGCAGATGCCCCCACTCTGGTCCCACATCATGGGAGGCTTCCCTATGGAGCACCCACCTCTCGCCTTGGCCTTCAAAGTCACAGGGGGCCAGGGCACCCCGCCCCAAATCTGAAAGTGAGGCTGGAGCCCCCGAGGGGAAGGGGTTTCTCCTCCCACACCCACAGGCTGCCCGTGCAACCCCACAAGGGCAGCATTGTCCTGGCCTCTCCACAGGTCTCGTTATGCACAATTAGCCTTGGGAAGAAAGCTGCTGCCTTCTCTTTCCTCCCCCCACCCACCCGTGCCCCCAGGTTGTCATGGCTACTTCCTTGAATATATTTGTCAGCAGGGTGTACCAAGGGGGGGATGTCCCTACATTTCAATGGGGCAGACAGCAAAGGCCCTCCCCTGCCCGGCCTTTGTTATGCCTGGGGTCCTTCTCTGCATGGGGATCCCAAAGTCTCCAGTTCTCAGGGCATCAAGTTACCTGCACAAAGGAAGCTTTGTGGGGAGCAGCAGGTGCCGGGGCCTTGCTGGCCCAGCTGACGGCATCAGCTTGCAGGCGGGAGCTGAGCCCTGGAAAGCCGGGCCTGCTGGGCTCTCTGCCTCTTTGCCCAACTGGCTCTTGTTGGAAGGGTCTCTCCCACTCCACCACCTGAGCATGTGGGGGGTTGCTGGATTCTCGGGAGGCCTGCTTGCCTGGTCAAGAACAACTCTGAAGAAGAGCGAGCAGGCCTGGATTCACAGAGCAGGGCCAGAGCTGGCTCAGGGCCATCCTAAAGCTCTGGTCTCAGACACCTTTCCTAAGTAGCTCCCCTGTCTGGAGGGCAGGAGCACCTCAACTCTCCAGCTGCGGAGGTTTCTGTGGAGAGGTAAGAATGGGGCAGAGGCAACCGAGGCCACCACCTAACCTTTCAGGATGAAAGCAGGCCAGTGAGTCAAAGGAGGAGGTCTGGAGATCCTCTTTCCACAACCAAAGGGATCCCAAAGCAAAATCTGGTCCCGGAAGATAGGGAGGGGTGCCTCTGTGGAGACATGAGTGACTGGACCTCTCTGCTGGGCCAACCTCCATGGAAGAAAGATGATTCCAGAGGTAGCCCAGGATTATTTCTTCCTCCTCCTCCTCCTCTTCCTCCTCCTCTTCCTCTTTCTCCTCCCCTCCATTCTGCACATCCTCAACCATGGCCACTTTCACCTCCTGGTGTCCCTGCTTCCCAGCTTCTGTTTCATTCTCAGACGGTCTCTGAATTCATTAATTTTAAGACCCTCACCCTAGCAGAATCACCCATCATTCTCCTGCCCCAGATAACTCCAATTACGAATGGTGCTGGCTACCTCTATGGTTGGCAATTCACATTCCCTTCCCCTGATTTAATGACCTATTTGTATTCTATCAATAAATGAAGTTCCCAGGGTCCCCTGTAAATGGAAGAGACGCTCGGCATGCTCCAATAGCTGAAGCCCGGGGGGGGGGGGCGGCAATCTCATCACAGGGCCCAAATGCCTTGTAGGATGAAATCTCCTGACTTATCGGCCTCTCCTCTTGGCTGCACTTGAATATTAAACGTTGTATTAATAGCTCACTCTTAATTATCCATGAGTAATGTACTACAACTGGAAAATTAATGGAGGGGAGCGCCACAAAAATGAGAATTTCTACTCTGCCTTGGTGGGGCTTGAAGCAGCAGATTATGTTTCAGCCACTCCTTGGGGGGGGGGGCATCCCTGAGAGGAGGGAAGGCTAGAAGTCCACTGATTCTCGCTGGCTGCCATGCAGGAGCCCCCAGACCCAGAGCACCTTTGTGGGGGCCCTTGGCCTTGAACAGTGGGGAGGAAGCCATCAGCAGTGCCCAGCCAAGGGAACCAGTTTCCTGGGGAAAGAAGTGGACCAAAGGAAGGGAGTGACGTGGGAAGCCAGCAGGCAATCAGGAGAATATGGGAAGTATTGTAGAGGTTGCCTCTGAGCTTGCTCAGAGGGCACTTTGCTCTTTATCCTCTAAGCCCGTGATGGCAAACCTATGGCACGCATGCCACAGCTGGCACGCAGCGTCCTCTCTGTGGGCACGTGAGCTGTTGCCCCAGTTCAGCTCCACCGCGCATGCCTCCTGCTGGTCAGCTGGTCATCGGGTCTCTGCCATGCATGCGCGGGGGTCAGGACATGTGCAGGGGTGCCCCACACACATGCACACAGGGCGGGGCACATGCGCGGGGCCCGCATGCGCATTGCATTTTGGGGTTCAGGCACGCTTTGGGCACTCAGTTTGGAAGAGGTTTATTTATTTATTTATTTAAATAGATTTGTATGCCGCCCAACTCCCAGGTTAGCCATCACTGCTCTTAAGCTGAAGGGGGAAAGCTTTGCAGATCACAGCCTTGTCGGAAGGGGGGGGCAAGGCCCGAGGCACAAGAGGTAGAGCCCCCGCGGGCCTGATCCGTTTCCCTGTGATGCCTACCAGGCAGGAGGGGCCTTGCTTTGCCTGCATTCTGCACTCCCACCACCACCACCAATAACAGATGGCCCAGCACTTCCTGCCCTGCTTGATTGGCAGCCTTGCCTCAGAAGGGCTGTGGGCGCTCAGGCAAGAAGCTTTGACAGAATTAAGGCTGGGGGTTGTGAGGCTCCAAATTGCCATAGCCATTAAGTGCAACACTGCCCACTTCTCTGGATGGCCTGGCCGGCTCTGCCCCCAGGTGCCAGGCTGCTGATGGGTCATCCCCCCCCCCGGTAACTGTCTGCAAGGATCCGGCAGGGCAGCCGGCCGCCCTGCCCCCGTGTCAGGCCTTGGCATCGCTGCTCTTTGAGGGAAGAGCTCTGGCGGCTTTCCAACCCACACGAGCTGACCAGAGGACAGCTGCCAAGCTCTGCCCACAGAGGGGCTGCTTCTCACAGGATGGTCAGCTGCGGGGTATTTATATCCTGGGAAGGAGAAGTATTTTAAGTTGACCCAAGACTTGGGAGTTGGTGTGGGCGAGAGAGAGGGCATCTGTGTGCACAGTGATGCCTGGCAGGGGTGCAGCCCCAAAGGGGGCAGGTGAATGCCTGGCACTTTCTCTTCTGGAGTGGGGCATCCTCCGGAATAAGGCACCGGGAGAGGAAGTTTCAGCGGTGGGGGGATTGATGGCGACACCATCAGGAGAAGCAGCCCCAGGAGTAAATGCTGGCAGCCTTTCACCCACAAAGAAACTGCGCCAAAACTGGACAGGAGTGCCAGATCTACAGCAGCAAAATATGGCACATGATCTGGGAAGAGGCCAGCCAAGCGCAAAGACAAATTGGTGCCCAGTGGAGGGTTTCCCTTCCCATTTCTGCCAACCTCCATTCTTCCAGGCCACATCTGGTGGGCAGACCGCTGGCGTCTTTCTCCCTCAACCAAAGTGCCCACTCCCAAGAGTGCCAGGAGGAGTTTCAAGAGCTTCCTCTGAAAAACCAGAGGGGCTGCCTGGAATGGGGTGGGTGGGCTCAGCCGCCCTTGCGTTTCCCCTGCATCCAGCCATTCCTTTCCATGAGCCCAAGGAGGGAGCAGGCCTGGGGCCCGCTCTTCCTCCCTCCCCATCCCTTACAGAGGTCAGCCCCCTTCCGTATCTCCTCAGCTTCCAGCTTGTCCTGTGCTCTCCCTTTCTCAAAGCTTTGAGAGCCGAGGAAGAGGAGGGCTGGCTGGAGGCAAGAGCAAGACCTCAATTATGCCAGCCGACCCGAACTCCAGCTGCCCCCCCCCCGCAGTCCCCCTTGCATGAGAAGAGCGTCTGGGCCCATCTCTGGCAGAGAACACACCTGTTGCTGCCCAAGGGACAGGGGGCCATCAATCTCACAGGGGGCCTCCCTCTTTCCCTGGCTATGCACTGGCACCTTTTACAGCCCATTAATTACTTTCTCTAATAAAGTTTGACAGAATGATAACTTGTCCATGAAAAGTGTTGTAATAAATACATTTTCCATAACTTTATGCCATTCTTGCATGTCTGCCTCATAAACCTTGGCTGCGGTTCACCAGTTCATGGCCTCCTTCTCAGAGGGACCCCCAGCAGGGGGACGGGGCCTCCTGGGGGAGGGCTGTGCAAAGCACCTGCCCATCACAGTCCTGGGCTTCCCCTCTGGCCGGAAGATGTGGGGGTCTTTCCTCTCCTTGCTGGAGGGAGGAGTCGCTCACATTTTATTTTATTTTATTTATTTTTATTTGTCAAGTACATGTTGGTAATATACATAGATAAAACATTGTTTATATACATAAGATGGGTACTGATAAGCGGGAACATTAGGACAGGGACGGTAGGCACGCTGGTGCACTTATGCACGCCCCTTACTGACCTCTTAGGAATCGGGTGAGGTCGACAGTGGACAGTCTAAGCAGGGTAAAGTTTTGGGGGTTTGGTGATGAAACCACAGAGTCAGGTAGTGAGTTCCAGGCATTTACCACTCTGTTGCTAAAGTCATATTTTCTACAGTCAAGTTTGGAGCGGTTCACTTTGAGTTTGTATCTGTTATGTGCTCGTGTATTGTTGTGGTTGAAGCTGAAGTAGTCATTGACAGGAAGGACGTTGTAGCAGATAATTTTATGAGTTATGCTTAGGTCTTGCCGAAGGCAACGTAGTTCTAAGCTTTCTAAGCGCAGGATTTCAAGTCTGGTTGCGTAAGGTATTCTGTTGCGAGTAGAGGAGTGGAGGACTCTTCTTGTAAAGTATCTCTGGACATGGGTCTCTATTCCGGGCCTATGGTCTCCCACCCTTTGTCGAGGAAGGGGGGGGGAAGCTTTGGATCTCCAGACCAGAACCAGGGTTGGCCTCCCATCAGCTGAGCTGCTACAGCAGCGCCTCAAAATAGCTGGCGGGGTCCTTCTGTAGCATAGGCCCCAATTAGGCGCCCTTTGCTTGAGATGGCCTCTTTAATCAGTGACTTTTACGCTGGGCCCCCTTCGGCTGACTTCCTTCACCAGCTGACCTCTAAGCCTCTAGAAATGCTTCTCTGTCTGCTTCCCGAGCAGGAGATGGCCAGCCAGGATCCCTGGGGAGGCCGGGGTGGGGGGGGCAGGACATTCCCTCCCGCTTCTCTCCTGCCCCGGGGCCAGAGGTTTCCTTATTTGAGAGCTGAAAGGAGGAGCACAAGGAATTGGGAGGGCTTGCCCATGGGTAGCTGTGCCTCAGCCAAAGGTGAGCTGAAGCCCAACCCAAAGTCCTTCCTGAGGTCAGCCTCCGCCCTGCGAAGAAGGAGACCCAAAGGAAAGACTGGGGGGGGAGGGGTTTCCAAAAAACCCCTCTGGTTTCGTGTGGGTGAGGGCAGCTGGACCGTTCTGCTTCTGCCAGGCCAGCACATCAGCCTTTGCCCCCACCCCCACCCCCAGATTGTTGGGGGCAATATGCTGAACTCTGTAAACCGCTTAGAGAGGGCTGTGAAGCACTATGAAGCGGTATATAAGTCTAAGTGCTATTGCTATTGCTATTATGCCCACCTGGTCATAGGTCTTGCTCTAAAATGTTGAGCATCTCTTGTCCCTGCCCCTCCCAGTCCCCCCCCCCCATTGATCAGTCACAAAAGCTCTTCCTTTTCTTGGGCCAGCAAAAAAAAAACCCTGCCTGCTGTATGTTTTGGGTTACCCAGCAGGGAACACAAGGCAAGGCAAGGCAGGGGGCGGGGGATCTCCCCTCAAGAAGGCTGCAGAGGGGAGAGTCAGGGAGGCCCCTTGGAAGGAATGCATTAAAATACTGGACTGTTTGGAGGCGGGAGTGGGGGGTGGGGGGGTGTAGCTCCTCTAGAAAGCGCTCCCAGGACTGTTAAACAAAGAGCAAAAATTTTCCAGGAAGCAGAGAGAAGCTGGCAAGTAGAGGGAGGGGAGGGGATGGGGGCACCCTGCATTCTGCTCTCCGCCTTTAACCTCCAAAGATGCTGTGCCAATTCACAGGCCCCCCCCCAAAAAAAACTATTTCACCATAGTGTGGTCTCTCTGGGGAGAGAGGGGTTTTCTGCCAAGAGCAGCTTGTGGGTGTGATTGCGGGGTGTGGGGTGTGGGGACAAGACAGGCAGGGCTTCAGCGCAAACCCAGGGAGGAACTGAGTGGAGGGAAGAGCCCAGGGAGGGGGGTGGGAAATCTGGTTTCATGGCTTCAGAGCCAAGGAGGAGCTGGGAGGAGGGAGATAGGTGACCTTCCTGGGTGACCCCTCCCTTTGCAGCCCTGCCTTACTGGGTCCCTTGGATAGGTGCCCAGGACTCCCTCAAGCAGCCACCGATGGTCTTGGGACAAGGCTTCCTAGCTGGTGTACCTGGGCACCGTAATTCTCAGCCAGAATGATGAATGCTGCAGTCCAGGGTATCCAGTGAGTCAGAGAAGGCAAAATCGCTTGATAGAGCCAGTGCCCAAAGAGCTGGATTGATTAACCCCATTCAATCCCTGGGAGAAACGGGGACCCCCTCATTAAGTGGCCCCCATATTCTCTCCCAGCAAATACTCCTTCAAAACACTACAAAACACATTTTGTAGGGAAAAGGAACAAGAACCCAACTGAAATGGTACAAGGATCACCATTAACATCATATTTATTGTTATTTAGTTGCTCAGTAAAACATATACAGATATATACAATATGCATGAATAGAGAAGACTGCACTTTACATATTTAAAAAAGAAAGAAAATAACACTCACTTTTTATGAGCTTTTGTCACAGTCTTCCAACCAAGCCTTGAGAAACCAATTTAAACTAAATTCCCAGAAAAGAGGGTGGGCGAGGGGAAGCGGCGGGAAGGGGAGATTACAAGTTGCCCTCCATGTTAATATCTTACATGTGCAATAACTTTGCTTCTTCTTCGGACTGAGCAGGAGGGATTCGGCTGGGAGGGGAGGGGAAGGGGCTCTTTTCCAGTACAATGAAAATAAGGACATCCTTTTAGGATTTGTTTTTAAAGCTGCAATGGCTGCGGAATTCTGGCAGGAATGAACCAAGGGGGAAAAATTGGCAAGTCCCCAGAAAAATTAATTTTATCCTAAAATCTTGGTTAAAATAGCTGGCTTATTTTAGACTGCTTTTCCCCATCAGAAAAGCTGCTGTAATTGTGCAGAGCAGTTCTGGACCTTTGGCTGAGGAGCCCCCCCCCCCGCCTCCCCTGAGCCTTTCCAGAGAAGAGGAGGGGCTGTTTGCCGAGCCTTAAGAAAAGCTTGGCCTGGTTTAGCCGCAAAGTTGTTTCTTGCAAAGGGGTGCCCGTGCCCTCGGGTGCCCCACGCCTGCTTTGATAGTGGCTGTGGCCCAGATTAGCAGAGGAGGGCACCCAGCACTGCCCTCAAGCGACAAAAGACCCATGTGTGTGTTCTCTCTCTCTCTCTCTCTCTCTCTCTCTCTCTCTCTCTCTCTCTCTCTCTCTCTCTCTCTCTCTCTGTGTGTGTGTGTGTGTGTGTGTGTGTCTTCAGCAGGTTTCCAGTGATTTCTGGTGGAACCCCTGGCCCCTCTGCCTGAACAGTTCTGCAATCCGCAGGGTTTTCTCTTACTTTCCTTTTCTGCAAAGTGCAGGATGTTACTCAACTAAATGCTTTCAGTAGGTAGTTTTCTGATAATTTCTGACAACTCTATTTTTATTTTATTGTTTTGCTGTTAAAGCTATTTTCCAGTCATTTTTAAACATCAGCTGAAAATATTTTTCTCTTTGCCTGAATGAAGTTTGCTGTGTTTTTAAAGTTTGCATTTTAACGTTGTCGCTCTTTATTTAGGATTTTCTTTATGATTGTTATTCTTATTTTAACGCTTCAATTCCATTGTTATTCTGTGCTGATTTTTCGTCTTACAAAAGCTTATTTTCAGAAAATAACAGAATAAAGGCCCCCCACCTGACTCACTTCTCCTTGCAGACCTCTAGCAGGATGAGGGTCCCCAGATGGGGAGGGCAGGAGAAAACCCTGGAGCCTCCGTGAGGCAACTCCACAGGCTGGTAAAGGAGCAGAATCGCGATGCTGCTCCCTCTGAGCCAAGAACAAACCTCCCTGGACAGGGGCAGACAGCCAGGACAGGAGGCTGATCAAAATTTTACCTGCCCGCAAAAAGGGAGAAAAAGTCCACAAAAAATCCAGGACATTAAAAAAGAAATGCACCCCCCCCCCGTACGTTTCCCAGATTTCAAAGAAGAAAAAGCAACCCAGGTTGGGAGTTTGCTGTGGGTGGTGGGAGCTGGGCCTGCTCTGCAGAGGACGCCTTGCTCTCCCCCCCCCCACCCCAGACCAAGACTGGGCACTGGGCAGGACCCACCTGAGGCACGTGGGGGGGGGGAGGCTGGCTTGGAGCAGCCTCCCTGCTGCTGGAAATGCCAACCTGAGGCTGGAAATACCACCCTGGGGGCATCGTGGTTGCCTGGCGAGGCTGGCCCCTCTCTTGACCTTCTCCCGCCAGCCATTCAAGCGCAGCTCATTCACCTGGCGGCTCTGCCACTTGGCATCCCTTGCAGCAAGAGCAACGGCCGCCCAGGAGCAGGAGGAAGCCTCACCCTGCTGCCTCGGACCCCCCTCCACTCTCCAGACCCGCTCCCATTCTCTCTGCAGGAAACAGAGGAAGACAATGGGAGGCTGTTGGCAGGGCAGGAGGACCCGGCTGGAGCAAGGCGGCTGGGCTGCTGGCTGGGGGCACGCAGCCCCCTCCCTCCCCCCTCCAGGAAAGGCACTCAGCTGTCAAGTGGAGCCCGGCAGACCCTGAGAGCAGAGCTGCCACTGAGCGCGCGCGCGCACACACACACACACACACACACACACACACACACACACACACACACACACACACACACACACACGGAAAACGGGCGATGTGAAGCTTTGTGCCAGAAAGCAGAAATCAGGCAGCAGCAGAATGAGGTGGGGAGAGGAGGCAAGAGATCAGCTTGCATCCCCCCTTCCTCGCCCGCCCGCCCACCCGCCTTCTCACTCTCCAATGAGACAAAGGACTGTCTGAATCCTTGGCTGAGCATTGATGGTTTGGCTGTGGTGGGCAGGAAAGGCAAAGGCTCAGGGGTCCCTTGGATGGCTTTTGGGGAGGCAATTTCCCTCTAAGGGGTTTGGACTTCGGTGCTGCTCTCCAGATTGCCATCTGGAAGGGGGGAGGGGAAATCCTGAACCCATCCTGCTTCCCCATGACCCAGCCCTAGTGGAGAAGGCCTGGCTTGGCCTCATCGCTGACTCCTTCGTTTGGTGCTCCTCCTCCGGCAGGAGAAATGGCAGCTGTTCTTTTCTTTCCTTCCTTTCTTTCTTTTTTAAAAAGGTTGAGTTTGTTTTAAATTAACCCTTGCCAGTCTCTATGCCGCTAAACAGATACCAACCTAGAAAAACTGTCCAACTAGTAGCAGCAGCTGGTTAAACATAAAAAGAACAGAAGAAAACCACCAACTTTTCTTCTTCCTCCTCCTCCTCCTCCTCCGCTTCCTTCTTCAAGTCAGGGCAGCCACAAAAGTCCCAAATCTGTTGGAGATGTCCGAGTGCAGGGATCTCCATGTTGGCACCGCAGTCCGGCCCTTGGCATCACCCATGTCGTCCGTGCAGTGGACGGAGAGACACTGCAAGTGGCTGCCCGTCTGTGCTGGAGCCAAGGCCTTGCTCGAGGGGAGGTCGTGGGCTGCAAAGGGGGAAGAGAAAGAGGTTAGGCTCGGGTCACCCAAGGGCCAAGAGCAGCATTCAGCCTGGGCTTCCTCTGTGCCAGCTCCAGGCTGGGAAGGGCAGGCAGAGGCAGAGCAGCAGGAAGGGGCCCCCCAGAGGCAAGAGGAGAACGGATCGGGGCCAGGGCCCAGGCCAGGTTCTGGAAAGGGGTTATTTAGGCTTAGCTCTCAGTTCCCAAAGCAGGCTGCCGGAATTCCTTGCTCTTTAAGAGCTCTCCACAGATGAAGAAATTTTATACAAAACATTATCATGTGCAGAGATGGACAGACTAACGTTGGAGTTGAAAGACAAAAATGAAACAGAGTCTTATGAAACCTGTGATAAATTATATTATTGGTGGGAAAGGAGGAAAGCCAAGGATAAGAGTTAGCGAAAATGTTGGAGACCAATAGTAACTTAATTATTATTCTGTTTTATAACTTAAGAAAGATAACGGAAAAAGAAGTAATCAAATGTAAATATGTAAACTGGATAATACGTCATGTACGTGTCTTTATGTTTCATGTATTTGTTTGTCTTTTTAAAAATTGTATTATAAATAAAAAACTTTTTTTAAAAAAAAAGAGCTCTCCACAATGAAGTCCCTTCAGAAGGAAACAGTCCGGTTGCCCTGAGCCTGAATTGCTGGCAGCCAGAACATCTGCCAGGCTCTGCAGAGGTTTTCCCCAAATTCTGAATAGAGTCCAAGCATTCAGGGTTTGAAATCACAAATGCAGCCATGTGATCCAGAGGAGGGTATCCACTGTCCGCAAACAGACAAGTGAGACCACCCATCAGGGCAGCCCAAGTCTCTGCAAGGGAATGGGACTGAGATTATACAAGGTATGCAAATTTCGCTCACCCACATTGTTTCTCCTTCTTTCTTTGCGCCTGCCCAGCTCTGACCAGAGAAGAGTCCAGCTTCAGGTCAGCCTTCCAATCCCCAGCCTTTCCCGGCTCCCTGCCCTGATCCGCCTCCTCTCTCCGGACAAGGAACCAGCTAGCTCTTGTGCAGATCCCTCGGCTGGAGGAGGAAAAGTGGTGCCAGTCAGTGGCAATGGGGCAAATCCCACAAGGCAGAAGGAACTCAGAGAGACCAGAAGACAGGAGGATCGGCTGGAGAGAGAAGGACGAACTCATGAGCTCTGGAGAAGAAGCGCCAAGGGGCCGGCTGCCACACTGCCCTTCTCCTCCTCCCAGAGGCACCAGGGCCATGGCAAAGGGCAGAGCTGAGAACGGCATGCCCCCAACTTCCCCTCAAGGCTTCTTCCTGTGCCAGGCTGCTGAAAAGGCAAAACATGGCACACAGACCCTGGGGAGTTGCCCATCTGTCTAAAAACTGGTGCTTGGCAGCCAACCCGAGCTCACTCCATTTCACAAGCCACTGACCTAGATGCTCATCCCACACCTCTGCCGATGTGCTGGCACGATCCCTGGCAAAACCCGAGGTTTGCCGGCCTGCTTGCCTGGTCCAAGGCTAATGGCCCTCAGCATTTGACCAACCACAAAGACGGCACAAGGCTGACGGCGCCTCCTCCCTGGACATCTGTCCCCACGGGTGTTGGACCATGCACTTCTGAGAGCACCCCTCACCTGCACCTCTTTGTTCGAGACGCCCCTGTGGGGCACGATCCTTTTCAGCTACTCTCTCTGGTGACAGTTTGACTTACCAGTCTGGACACCTGCCTGGGCACTCCTGCGAAAGGCCTGCCACCAAGGACGGAGCGCCAATGCCAGGCGACATACTCCGGCTTTCTGATCAGCAAAGCAAGCGCTTTGCCCCGCGGCGTTTGGGAAGGAGAGCGGCGGGGGCCCATGTGAGCATGCCCGAGGGCAGACGAAGCATGCACATGCCTGGCGCACCTCACTCATCCAAAGGTCACCCTCTTTGCTCAGCCTTTGCACGCCTCCCTCGCAAGCCGCCGCTCCCGCTCGGGGGCCTGATCCTGGACCCTCGTCTCAGCGGTGCTCTCAATCCACAGGCAAAAGTACCGTTTCCAGTTGACGTTGCTTTGCCAAGGGTTTGTGCCAGCCAAGGTTAGCTTAGCTTCTGGCAACAGACATGATCCTAGCCCGCACACGCATCCCCTCCCCATTGCAAGCACGCCCACGTCTTCTGCCCGTGAGAGCTGAATTAGCAATAGCAATAGCACTTAGACTTATATACCGCTTCATAGTGCTTTACAGCCCTCTCTAAGCGGTTTACAGAGTTCAGCATATTGCCCCCAACAATCTGGGTCCTCATTTTATCAACCTCAGAAGGATGGAAGGCTGAGTCAACCTTGAGCCGGTGAGATTTGAACAGCTGAACTGCTGAACTAGCAGTCAGCTGAAGTAGCCTGCAGTGCTGCACTCTAACCACTGTGCCACCTTGGCTCTTAGGTGTTAGAAGCAGAGTCCCTTTAGAATTAGAAGCAGGGTCCCTTTCTGGAGCGGACTGGCTTGCCAGGAAGCTGCTGGATGCAAGCCAAGGGACCACAGGCAGGAACCCTCCTGCCACCCCACTTCTGCCCCTTCAGAAAGCTAAAGGATGGTCTCGGGCAACACACTCTCCCCATTCAGCCGCTGAAGATTAAGCACCCCTTGGCACAAAGGCAGCGGGGGCAGGAGAGGCGTGTGCCCAATGCCGCCTCCTCCCCACCCAGCACCCATCTGGGTTCAGCAAGTAGCCATTTATCCCAAAGCCGTCTAGGCGCTCCTGGGTTAGCAGCGCAGGAAAACCACCTGTGATCTTGGCCAGCTCTTCTCTCCTGACAAGGTGATTAATTGAGGTGCCTGAGATTCTAAAGAGAGCTTGTCTCCGGCCTATGTCGCTTGAATGTTTGTGTTGCGCCTTGAATGTTTGTGTTGTGCCGAGTGCTCAAGAGCTGGCAAAGGGCTCCTGATCTTTGAAAACAGATAGGAGCCAATAAGGCAGCCTGCTCCGAAGAGCAAAGCCGGTCACACCACTAAGAATTCAACTCTGTTCGCATTTGCACCCAGGGTAGCAAAACCGACTGCTCACCCCAAAAGTGTGTGGGGATCCCTGGCCTAGGTGAAGGAAGGGGTGAGCCGGGTCACAGCCTCGCTGACCTCTCCAGAGAAGGAAAAGGAAGGGGCTGGTTTCCTGAATCTGGATCGGGAAGGCCACTGACAGCTGGCTTCTCCATTCGAAGAGCCCAGGCAGCCCCCTTAAAACATCTCCGTGAGACAAGAACAGGCGGAACAGAAGTGTTCGGCCAAGTTCACGCTGGAGCCATAACCCAGACAGACTGACTCAAGCTGCTGAAACAAGCAAGGAAAATTAAGCCAAGGCATTGTGAAACTGACTAGATCCCTTTATTCCATAAACTGGCTTGTGAAGCTGACTAGATGACTGGCAGCTTAAGAGGAGAAAGAGAACAGTGTTGGCTTTTTTTTCCCAAGGGATTTGATTTAAAACCAACAATGCAGGTTGAAGGTTGATCCAAACTGGTACGTGGTTTCTGACAGAGATCTTGACCACAAATAAGTAAACGGAGTTCTACAAGGGTAAGACTCGCTTGCTCAGCCAAATCTCTTATACAAACTGGCTCATTTGGCCTCCAGACAGGGAAGAAGCTCCAGCAGTTCCCTCTTCATTCAGATCACCCATCTATGCTTCTGTCCCACACCAGAAATTAAAAAGTATTGCAGCATGCTGACAGTCCCAAAGAATTCCACTTTGACTCTATTTTAATACATACAATCCAAGGAGAGGCTGCAAATGCCTGGTTTCCCCAAAAATAAGATCCAACCGGGAAAAAAACCGTAGCATGGTTTTTCAAGATGCTTGTAATTTAAGCCCTACCCCAAAAATAAGCCCCAGTTAAGATCGTCAGCCAGACGGACATATTTAGTACCGCATTTCCCCCAAAATAAGACCTAACCCAAAAATAAGACCTAATGCGTCTTTTGGAGCAAAAATTAATATAAGATCCAGTCTTATTTTCGGGGAAACATGGGTAATAATGAATAAACCTCCGTCTGATCTCAAATGAAAGAAACCGCAGCCACCGCCATGATGTGGATGAGGGGTTCCAGCGGTCTGCTGTCCTTGCTTTTGACTGAGGCTCCCTCTCTGTCCCAGGGCTCTGGGCCAGGAAGGAGGAAGGGCGGCGTGACTGTGGCCACGGAGGCCTGCAGAAGGACCCCCTCCTCTGAAAGCAGATCCTGTCTCTTCCTTCAGCTACAGGAGACAGGGACCCTGGGCAGAGCCAGCTTCTCACAGCCCTAAAATGGCCAGCGGCAAAGTCCCTTTTTGACCAGAGCTGGTGCAGCTTAGAGAAGGCAGAGGAGAGGGAGGAAGAAGGGTCCTAAATGCACGGGCCCCTGAGTCGGGGTGGGCTTTAAAAGACAGACTATGCAGTGAACTTTGGCAGCCCTGATCATCTGTATCCCTCCACTTTCCCAGCCAAAACAGCTGAGAATACAGCCCAGGTGGGCTGCCACAAGGAATCCATCCCCAGGAACATGTTGGGTCCAAATCTGGATCTGGCGGTTCTGAATTTATTTATTTATTTATTTTGTTATTCTTATATGCCGCCCAACTCCCGAAGGACTCAGGGCGGCGAATCAGACCCAATGGATCACTGTCAGCACAGCCGGGCACTCTCTGAGCCGCCACACCAAGCAGCGGTGGCACCGTGAATCCCAAAAGAAAAGCAAGCCCTGGCCAGGTCAGCCGTGGTGAAGGACGCTGTAACCCTGCAAAGGGGAAAGGCATCACAAAATCTGGGGTCCTATCTGAATTGGGGAGGGGTCTGGAAGGCTTGTAAGTGGCCTGCAGCCTCCAAGGAGCAGCTGGGGAAGGCCTAGGGGGAGAGAAACAAGGACACAGGCAAGCATGCTTTGCTGGGGGGTTTCGGTTTCTCAAAGCAGCGGGCACGATGCTTGGCAGCCATGGGGCAGGGAGGCTGTCCTCTGCAGCACCACAAGCAGCAATGCAGCTTAGTCACAGCACTTCTTGGGGGGCAAAACACCCCCTGTCAGCTGAATTGGAAAAGGTAAATATGCTCCAACCACTCCCCACAACTGCCACTACGATGGACGCTTTACTTTTTCACACTTTCTGCCTGGCTTTGGGAATGCTTCCAAGAAACAGCAGGCACGCCCACGCTGACCCGCTGCTCCTCCCGCCTGGCAGAGGAGCCCTGTCTCTGGGCATGGTCTGCCCTGCCCATGAGGAGCAAAGCTGCCCTCCACCAAGGAGGGGCAAGAAGGCAGAGAAGCTCCCGGCTGGGTCTGGGTCTGGGTGCTCAGCAAGGGCCTGGGACCCATCACCTGGTGCTGCTTGGCACCTGCATCTTTTCCAAGCTTACCCCATCCAAAGTGCCCTCCTGAAGCCATGCCAGCTGTACCATCGCCGTGGCAGGCAAGGACAAAGACACAAGAGGAGTCCGAGCACCCCCTCCAAAGCTGCCTGCACTGAGGAGCCCTTTCCAACCAGGCTGGTCACCTCACAAGATGACCAGCTGGGCTGAGAAGTGGCCACCTGCCAAAAGCACCACAGCTTCTCTCGGGAAGTGGACTCAGGGGCTTACCGGAAAAAGAAGGGCAGCGCTGCCCCCTCCCACCCCACCTGCTCCCCCTCGCTTTTCCCCAGAAAGCCTGTGGCCTCCTTGCTGGACCAGCCCTGCCCAGGAAGGAAAGGGGGAAGGCGGGCATGAGCCTCACCTGAGCCTCCTGATCAAAGGGGCAGGAACAAGAAAAGCCCAAAGCTGCCTGGGAAAAGGGGGAAGGGCAGAGAAAAGAGAAGGACTGGGGGGGGGGGACACCGCAGGGGGCCTCTCTCTGCCCTGTTTGTATTTCCTCTTAGTTTCCACCTAAACCCTGTTCAGCAAGCAGGAAAGACAACTGTGGCCTTTGGCTGGGGAATCTCCCAGGTTGGATAATGTAAGGTGTCTGCCATTCAGGAAGTAAATTTAGCTATGGAATGGAGATATTGATCGGGAATAATTAAAGCAATTATTCACAGATTAAATAGGCTGCGGATGGTGCAACCTCCCTCTTGACTTCTTTATAACCCTTCTGTGTGCAAAAAGCACTGTGACGTGTGTGTGTGTGTGTGTGTGTGTGTGTGTGTGTGTGTGTGTGTGTGTGTGTGTGTTTCCGATTTACAGAAATGTCACTAGCAGTTGAGGGGCAGGTCATTATTTGGGGCATTTGACCAGCTGATTTCAAACCCAGCATTGCCAGTTCCAAAAACAGCCCAGTTGCCAAGGAGTCAGGGACCAAAAGAGAGAGACGGTTTCCACTTAGAGCCTCTCCTTGCCTCAACTGGACAACTTTGTGATTGTGACAACCCAGCTTCTCCATTCCCATCTGGGCAGCCTCTGCTTCTTCCTGGCCCTGTGGAGCCTCTGCGCAAAGCAGTTACATCTGCAGAGGACTCTGCCAGGCAGGCTCTTTTTATTGAAAGAGCTGACAGGGAGGATCCTCCAAGCTCCTTGCCAGGAGAGGAGCTTCTCCGGTTGCCAGGGCGCTGCCCTCTTTTGCCTGTGCAAGGTTCAGCCCTAGAGGCCTCCAGCCTACCCATCGGAAAACAGCATTTCAAAAATGCTTTAAATGTTGCGCACAGATTAAAATATAAGCTGTGAATTAATAACAGTGAGCTATAAATAGCAGACCACATGGAAGCTGCTGTGGGCTCCTCGAGGCTGGCTTGGGATGCAAAGCCCCAAAGACAGTTCCTGTCACTGGCACTGCCCCCCTTGATGGGAGCTATCTGTGCCCTTTGCTCGCTTTCTTCTCCCTCTAGGTCAGCTGATGACTCGGCACCACTTGGAAACCGCACCAGTCCCAGAAACAGTGCCTGTTCAGGCCTTGCTGCCCATCACCCGAAGCTGAATCCTCTGATCAGCCACCAACTCCTGACCACTTTAAAAGAATTAAACTGAGTCAATCCCAAATTCCCAATTTTAAGATGATGAGGATGAGGATGCATCTGTACCAAGACTCTTCAGGGGGAAAAGCAATTAAATTTATACAATAAAATTAATGTACAACATAATAGCCAATCCAATAAACAAATAATTAAAACCACAACAAACTAAGCGCAACCACCTACAATTCAAACAGATGTGTATATACCCAGGTAACAACTTAGCATCTACTAAGTTAAGGAGAGTTGGGTAGGATAACCAGCTCTACCTAACCTTTCTTAGCCCGTAAAAATGGAGTCTAAAAGTTTGCAAGATTTTCAGGGATGAAGGGAAGGAGTTAAAAATGCAGAATTGGGAGAGCAAAAATCCAGATGGAAGAAGCAGCCTGTCCGGCCCTCTCAATTGCTGCAGCCTCCAGCATCTCACGCTGGACATAGCTCGGCCCAGCAGGTCCTTCCTGCCTCTCTGGGGAAGCCATGCGCTCATACCTTGCAATGTGTCTAACATATATATGGAGCGTGACAAAACAAAATGCCCAGTCAATTTAACATCCTGAATATGTTGAGCCATTTATATGTGTTTAATGGGAATGTCAAAATGTGGATTTAAAATAGGTGATATTAAACAGATTCCCTCTGTCAAATGAAGTAACTGTTTGTTTTTATAAAATCTTCAGCATATCTCACTCAACCTAGAGGCAAAATGTGAAAAGCGAAAGGATTCTATAACAACTTTAGATGAAGTGTTTTTCTGCGCAGAAAAAACACATAGATTGCCTATTTAGGAAGTGTGAATTCACACATTCCAAAGGCCCTTATTAGCTCCAGGAGGGAGCCCTTTTCCAAGTGCCCTTTTCTTTACACTCCTGATCTAAGACCAGGCATGCACGTGGCACTACCTGCCTCTGAAATGGCCACCAGCGGCACTTACATCACTGGCAAATGGTCCAAAATGCCTCCTCCGCCACAGGAAGAACCATCCAAAGCAAGGAAGATCCTGGGGGGGAGGGGAGGGGGGCAGTAGAGAAAGCAGAGGAGCCGAGCTCTCAGTCCCAGTTGAACTGAACGCAGTCCAACATCCTTCCCAAACCCACCCAGGAGAGGCACAGCTGCCCAAATGCATTCATCAAGCCAGATGAATCTTCATGCCCTTCATTGGGAGATTTTGGCTGAGACTTCCTTGTGCCTAAAGTGGCACCTCAGCTGCAAAGCCTCCAGCGAGGGGGCCTTTCCAGCACAATGCTCCAGCCGGGCCTCCTGTCTTCCTCCCCTCCCTCTTGTGGCCCTGCAGTCTGAGGCTGCTCCAGGAAGAGGGTCGCTTGTGCAAAGCCTCCTCCCCTCTGGACTCAGCCCCAGGCATCTGGGGCAGCAAGCAAGGTGAGGAGGTTTCCAGAACTGCCCCTTTGACAATTGCCCTCAGTGACAGCTCTGCCTCACTTCACACTTTTCTGCGTTGACCCGCATCTGCCCGTGTTTCGCACTGCTATTTCTTCTGGCCTTCTGTGCTTCTGCTGCTTTCACTTTACTTTGGTAGATTTGTATACGTATTTATTAAAAAAGGTTATGCCCCCCCTCCCATTTTGTCACTCTGGGTAGCTTACAAATACCTCTTCGATGTAAGGTCCAAACTCATAATTAACAACTCTTTCTTTTGGCTCTGCCAACATAAGCAAGCCCCAGGCTACTTTGAAATAAACAAACAATGTTCCTCCGCAACCCTTTGGGGCTGTGGGTGTTGCCGCAATTATTTCTGATCCTCCCAAGACGCCTCCAAGGTGGACCAGAGAGGGCGAAAGCGCGACAGACCTTGGCTGGGATGGCTGGGAAGCCAGAAGGGGGAGGCTTCAGTGTCCCTGAGGAGAGGCCAAAGGATGGCAGAACCAGATCCAACCACACCCTTGGCCAAATCTGGCTGAGTGGAGGCACTCTTTGGTCCCTCACCCAGGCAGCTTCTGCCCCTCCAATTGAAAGTGATACTTCCATCCGCTGACTGGATCCTGTTTGGGAATCATAACGCCTCAGCCCAAACTGTTGGACTGAAAGAGATCAATCTTCTTAACAATGGGAATGCCTAGCCATGAATCATATCTTAACTGATGCCCATTCTACCTCTCCAGAAAATAAACCTTAGAGAAATATAAAACCGCACACACACAAAAGTAAACCTTGTTCAGCAATAGAACACCAGAATAACAGTGAACACAGCATTTTCTAAAACAGCAACCTAAAACCTCTCCAGTCCCAGACCAACATGGCAGAGTGTGGCTCCAGGAGCAGGCAAGGGAAGAAATCCCTTGTGGCGAAGGGATTTGCACTCTAGAACCTCTGCAAAAACAGGAAAGGCTGCCTCACAGAAAAATCCACTCTGGAATTGGTGGGTGGAAGAGCTGCCGTCCCGGTGTCAACTCACAAGCACCTCCCCCACCCATTCTGCCCCCCACTCTGGCATTGTAACGGGGGGGGGGGAGAGAAGGAGCAGGCCCAGGTTTGGGTCTCCCTGCATTGTGCAGCTTTGTGGAACTCTGATGACTTGTCATCAAAACTTTCACATTTTTTTTGCTTTGCTTCCAGAAATTATTCATCAAAAGACTGTGTGAGCAAATGAAGTAGACTTACAAAACAAAGGGTAACAAACACCACCTTCAACCCAAACTGCTACGTGGGGTTTTGTTTTAAGGGTATTTTAAAAGCCTCACGAGAAATACTATGGCCCTTCACATATATCGCGATGTTTCCTGAAACAGACCAAATAATGGGATTCATAGCTGCAGCTCCAGGAAACCAACACAAGCACTAAACACACCTGAGCATGAGTTGCAGTCCCAGGGATCAATCTTTGGTTCTTGACCTCCTCACCTCAGAAGCATCCATGGCATCCCCTGGATTATATGAGCCTCAGAATTTCAGGCTACTATGGATCGAGCATGGAAGACAGGTGGACCTGTGTCCCAAATGGTAGTCACCGGAAGAGTCTCTGTGCAGAATACTGAAAGGTCTCATTTCTGAGCCTTGAAAAGGCACCCCAAGAGCCGTGCAGGGAGCTTATAAAGCCATCCGAGTCATCCACCAAGTCGCCACCGAAGAAGTGAAAATACGGTGAGGCCAGCATGCAGAGCGACCAGCAAGAGTGAACTCCTCTTCAGCTCTCCTGTTCAGCCCCTGGTGTTCTCAGAGGCGTCCTCTCTCTGGAGCGTTTTTGGGTGTGCTTGAAAAAGGTTTAGGCCCAGGGCTGTCTTTGAAATGCATGCTGAGTTGGATGAGAAGAGCCACATCTCAAAACACATAGCAGCCACCAGTAAGGAGCAGCCAATGGGGCCATTCTCTGCCAATGACCCACCTTGCTCTGCATATCGGGTGTTCAGCACCAGAAAGTCCTGGAGGATTAGGCTAAAGAAGCCAGGGAACAGGGTCCAAAATAAATGGATTCTCTCCTTATCAAAGAAGAGCTCAAGGCCCACCTTGCAGCTATTCAGGAAGCATTGAACAAGCCATCATCTGTGGCTCCAAACAAACAGCCGATGGGCCTCTTTGCTTCCTGTGTGGGTTCAGCTCAGGGGGCAATGCACTTTTTTTCTTTTGGAGAAGAGAGAAAACTAGGACAATTTCCAATTCCATCCTGGTCAAGAAAAGAGAAGACAATTTGTCCACTAAGACCAGCAGAAAGCTCATCACAAAAATTACCATCCGCAATTGTCAGATGTAGAGATCATTCACTCCGAAGAACCATGGTCTGATGGTGCAAACCTCCAGCTTCTGGTCCAGCAGTAGAGAAGCAAGGAGAGGGAGGTTTCCCCCCCCACCCCCCCACCCCAAGGCTTCCCTCTGCTCTGTCTGTGATTCTGAGACATGGCTACAATCAACACTGCCTGCTGCCAGACCCTTTCATTCTATTCTTACCAGGGAGCAGACTATGGAAGAAAAAGAGACGCATCAACTGGATGCAAGACTTTCCCTAATGAAATACAGAATTCCAAAACGAAGGCTGAAAACTACTTTTATCAGAACTTCAAGTCGCGAATCGAGTCAAACTAGCTTCAACTATTAAGCCTGCTTTGCCAGAGATGCCCAGTGGGGCCCGAAGGATTCCACCTCCATTCCCATGAGAGACAAAGGAGAAAACGTATCTTACCCAGTACCCACTCCCCCTTCAGCAGCCTCCGCTTTTGCCTTGGGGTGTCAGTGCATTTTTCCTTTGGCAGGACATAAAAGGGATCGGGAAGGGAGTGCAGGAGAAGGGCTCAGGCCAGCATTGAGGGCTGAGGCTTCCAAACCCCACTTTTCAGATGTAGTAGGTATGCTTTGCATCAAATTATTGGGTGGCGGGAAAGATTCCATCATGAAATTGTTATGGGTGAATGGTTATTTCCAGGCCTACCAAGAACAAAGGAACACTTCATGAATCCAAATTCTGATACTATGTTTAGACTTGATGGTGCAAAAACTCAGCCGAGGGACATCCCGGGGCTCAAGGTGCCTTTTCTAATTTTGGTCCTTCTGTGGCTGTTATTCTTCTGGTAGAGCTCCAGCATATCATTAAAAAAAGTGACAGAATGAAACAAATGGGGCTATTATGCTTTAGAAAGATTTCTAGATAGAAGAACTCCAGAGATGTAAAATTAAACATATCTAAGCCATAACAAAATTGTTTGTACAAAACAACCACAAAACAGTAAATGAACTACTAATTCATAGCGATTACTAAATATTGGTCCTAGTGTAGCCTCAACTGAATGAGCAGAACCTAAGTCCTTGCAAGCAAATTTCCCCAAATTCCAAGTAAGAATGCTTAGGAGTGAGGTCACAGAAATTCTTGGTCAAAAATTACTATTTTGAGACACAATAATTCTCTCTGTATTTATGCACGTAAGAGACATGCTGGGACCTCCCAATGAATAACCCTGCAGTTGTCTTCAGTAACCAATAAAAAATATTAAGCTGTCTTGATAGTAGCAACACTATTTCAACTGGATATAATAACAGTATTTTCTTCAATTCACATACTTTTTCACTTCTGAAAATGTAAGAAAAATATCTGCATTTGGTAGGTAGTATTCTAATATTTTAGCACTGAATAGTCAGACTAATACTGAATGCTATTATTAATCTATACATTATTTGGCAAAGTCTTAAAATAATTAATAATACTTCATTATAAAACCAAATCTAAGAAATTATCCTGGGTGTTTATATCCAGAAAGTTTGTGGACAGAGGCTCCTCTTTCAGATATTTGATGCACATCCTTTACCAAATTAAAATTAAGTGCATCTCACAAACAAACCGTTTTGTCATTTTGAAAGAAGTATATTTTTCTCTCTTCAAATGCTGAGCATTAATGAACCTGGCAATGCTCTTCCAACCCTAACCGGTTACTGATTCTACCATCTGTATCCTTCACCTCTTGCAGGAGGCTCAGCTCCACACAATGAAAATGGCAACATCTCTTTTATCAGGGGGGCCAAAGATTAACCAACCGGTTTCCCCTCTTTCTCTTTTATGCAATTCAATCACCTTGCTCACTTATGCCCTGCAAAGGAGAAAGAAGTTCAGCTGGCCAAAATTAATAGATAGTCCCTCCGACTAGCAAATTCCGCTAATTTAAGATTTAAGGCAATCAGGAAAATCTCCACTACATAATCTTAGAAGTATATAAATCTGCTGGAGAAGGACGGGTGTATTTCAGTATTTCAGACACTTTAGCACTTTGCTGCTCGGGGGGATTTTTGACATTCCTTTTCAAGTCTTATGCCCAAAATTAATGCTTAATTTAAAAAGATGAAAAGCAATCCTGTTTCCTTCCACTTTGCTGTCCAAAGGAACCTTCCGAGACTGGGGTTTTCCTATCTTAAACCCAAATTCAGGCTGTGTAGACCTAGAGACGAAGACTCTCAATGTCCAAATAGAGATGGCACACAGTTTTTCCCTCTCTGGTTAGAGAAGCAAAGAATAGTTCCCTATTCCCAACCCAACAAACGCAGGCCGAAAGACCCACGCTATGCTTCTGCCTAGACCTGGGCCCAGGGGCGAGGGAGGGCCACCCACCGTCAGAGAGATTCTCAATGAACCCCACAACACGAGGAAACTGCAGCAAGAATTTTCGATGAAGATTCCCAGTCATCCAGGTGGAGCTGACAAAACAACGCTCTGTTTGTGAAAGGGTTTCTCATGTGTGCAAGTGCAAATTCCTCTGCGATGAGGCTACATTGCTCACTACTTGTATCTGTAAGGTGGACAGTCTTCAGGCACAACTATCCAAAGACATTCAAGAAAAGCGAGACTGTGGGGCAGGATGGTTTACGGAGAGATTTTGTCTGTTTACATAAAAGCCTCCTCTGCAACTCTTGAGTCCCTCCGTTAGCATCGTGCAATTATTTTCTTTCACCGCTTAGGAAGTTTATTTATGAAATAAATAAATAAACTTATGGAATTTATGCATCATGTTCCTGCCTTTCTGGCTAGGAAACACTATACAAAGCACGGGGGGGGGGGGATGAAATTACAGCAGAAGATAAAACAAAGGAAAATATATTTTAATTCTATAAGCAAATTTTGAAATATTAAATGATACCTAATTTTTGTATTCTAAAATACCCAGTTCCAAACTGGAACATTGACCACAACCAACAGGATTAATTAAAAAAATGCATGAGAATATAAAGCACAGGTACCATTTAAGAAAATAAAAAGTAAACTACCAGCTGCAAAGACTTACAGCCATACAGAAGGGTACGAATCAGCCCAGCATAACATTGCACAAGGGCCGTAAGTCAGCACACAAAGTTACGGTGGCTCAGCAGTTCCACCTGTCTCCATTCCATGTGCAAAGGAGCACCACATAATGGGATTCCCTACAAATGTTAGAACTTGTTTGCTTTTGTGGGGATGAATAAAAAGGGATAACAAGCAGCTTAAGCAGCATTTGGTCTACCCAACCCCAGCCTTTAATGGCAACTGATACGCGAACTTTAGCCTCAGAGGAATTCAGAAACACGACTGAAGATTGGAAGACCTTTTCCTGCAAATGCCTGTGAAGGACACAGCCTGGGCACTGGTGCTTTGCTCACCTGGTAAAGTCATTTGCCTTAAAAGCCTTTGTCCTATCCTTAAGCCCAGCAGCGATGGGCAACTTTCCTATCCTTGGTTCTTATGCATCCCAGGGGGTGGTTCCCATCTTCAGGCCAGGATGCATAGCAGGCCAGCAAAGCGTCTCCTGGGCCAGAGGGTCAAAGGGGTGCTGCTACAGCAACAAACACACCTTGCCTCTAGCAGATTTCCAGTCCACAGAAAGCCATTTCCATGCTTTTCCCATCTTTTCAATTTCAACCAGAGGTATTTCAAAACCAATCCTTTAAGACTTCCTCCTCACAACCCGTCAGCAGCTTAAAAAACCAACCACCAAAGATGCAGAATGCGGGAAGAGCCAGTAGAGACAGAAAACCCTGTCCTCCCTCCTGTGGCCAGATTAACATTTCATGTTGCAAGCGGTTCTTCCATGAATGTTCATGTTCACACCATCCCATGTGGCAGCTTCTTCCACTGACAGATTTATGAGTTCTGTGACAGGCAACCAAACCAACCTCCTGGAATAGCCCTGGAAGGAGAACAGGAGCTGGACCACAGCCTTCCACATTTTGCCTTACAGCCACCAAAGGCATCTGCTGCTGCTGCGGGTTGCAGTTGGTTGCTACAGAGCAGCCCCCTGGGGACTCTCTGCCCCTCTCAAAGGACAGAGAACGCTCTTGCCTACCTGTGAAAGGGGGAGGAGGGTGCCCACCTGCAATCCTCTCTCTGCAAGAGCTGAGGAAACACGCGGTCTTTCAGCTAGCCCGGATTTCACAGTCAAGGTGCTGGAACTCAGCTCAAGGGAATCCCGAGAGCCCCCTCAACCTCAAAATAAAACCATCTCCATAAGTCACGCATGCAAGAACTAGGCATAGAAATTCTGCAACTGTTATTCTATGACAGCGCGGGTCTTGGCACATTTATCTAGACGTAACTAACTCTTGCTCTGTTTATCTCACAGTGCAGTGTGCCTAGAACCACACAAAACCCATCTCTCCCTGTGTTCTCTGTCTTGGGAATCGCCCCATGAAATACTCCACAGGAAAGCCGATCGCATGGATGGGCACGCATCAGATCACACTGCTTGCATCCCAC
The DNA here is from genome assembly GCA_023053685.1 of Diadophis punctatus similis. Lineage (NCBI taxonomy): Eukaryota > Metazoa > Chordata > Lepidosauria > Squamata > Dipsadidae > Diadophis > Diadophis punctatus. The sequence continues at coordinate 7,776,561 of JALIGW010000030.1, forward strand.
ATGTTGTTCAAAGTCAGAAACAGCCCATTTCAATTTCAAAAAGTTACCTAAAAGGATAGCTTAATATATAGTTGAGCAGAAGAATTCAAACTATATATATATATATATATATATATATATATATATATATATATATATATATATATATATATATATATATATATATATATATATATATATATATATATATATATATATATATATATATATATATATATATATATATATATATATATATATATATATATATATATATATATATATATATATATATATATATATATATATATATATGTAGGTCTTTGGTTATATATGCATATATATATATATGCAAATATTTCTTTTTTCCCCTTTCCCGATCTTCACCCTTTGGGTGACCTTGGACAAACTACCAGCATTGAGGCTGCATCACTTTTCTCCCATCTGAAAAGCTCCAGGATGCTTGAAATGTAACTTTAAACTCTGCCTCTCCAATCTTTCTTTTCTCCCAGTCCGGGAACTTCCTACACTCACATTTCTCCCAGTGCGAAGAAGAACAGGCACAATAGTCAAGCAAGCAGGAGAGCCACCGGCTGATGGGCGCCTCTCTCCTGGATCTCCTGCATCCTACTAACCTCGGATTCCAAAGCGGAAACTTTCCTGCTTACACAAAGGGAAATCGTGGCTGGGCCAGCCTGGCAAGATGGGAGGGATGGGAGCTGCGATTTGCTCCGCTAACAAGTCAGATACGGTGTCAAGGAAAGAAAACTGCGTGGCAAGGCTGCGTGGGAAAGGAGCCCCCCCTCCAAGTTCTTGCCCAAAGGAGATGGGGTGGGTATCCCCTCTTTCCTCTGGGACCCCTTGCTAGGGAAGCTCCTTGCATCCGACAGGGCTCACCCATCCGGCAGAGTTGGAAGTCGAGGAGCCCCCCCCCCCAAGACCTGGGTGGGCCAAAGCAAATCAGAGCAGCAGAATGCGCGCTGTGTCAGAGGCTGCAACCGCACAGACTGCACTCGCGGGTCCCTGGTGGACCAACAGAGACCCCCGATGTTTCTAAGGCTCTCTAAAATATCCTACCCGCCTTAAAAGCCTCCCCCACCCGATCTCCCCAAAAGTCATTGAGTTGCGCGAAACTCTGGAAAGGTGACATTAGGGGGCAAAAGGTCCTTCTGCTTCCCAAGACCTTATCTTTCCCTCCCCGGGAGGGGGACGCGGCCTCCAGACACCCCAGATCAGCGCTTCTACGGAAGCGCAGCTCCTGCGCAGGGGGCTTCGTCCTGAACGTTCACGCGCCACTTTTCCCTCCTTGGGCCCGGGGTTCGGGTGGGGGCTCCAGCCTGATTCCCTACATAAAGGCTGTGTGTGTGTGTGTGTGTGTGTGTGTGTGTGTGTGTGTGTCTGTCTGTCTGTCTGTCTGTCTGTCTGTCTGTCCCTGCGGCTCCCACGCGGCGGATCCGGCTGCTCTGCTTCCCAGTGGAGACACAGCTCCGAGGCAAAGGCGCCCCAGCAGCAGCGCCGCCTACGCGGAGGGGAGAGCGGCGCTTGGATCTAGACCTCGCCCGGGGGAAGCAGGGTCCTGGAGTAACGGCGGCTCCGGACCGAGCGGAGTGCGGCGGCGGCGGACGCTCCTACCTTCCTTGCCGGGCGTGGGCGCCTTCGCTTTCTCCCAAGGCACCAGGACCTTCTCGTCGGGCTCCCCGTCCAGGAGGGCTTTGTCTCCGGGCAGGTACCACGCGGAGGAGTGCTCGGCCATCAAAGATTCCAGGTCGATGGTGCTCACCGCGCCCTTGGCTCCGGCGCCCTCGCAACAGCTGCTCAGCTCGCCGCTGTCGCCGTTCTGGCTCCCGCCCGAGCCTTCGGGGCCCTTCTTGGCGCTTTTGAGGCCCAGCGGCTGGTCCTCGGAGATGCTGAACTGCTGCCGCTGCAGCTGGATCTGTGCTTGCAGGATCTCCAGCGGGTGAATCTCCTCCTGCACCGGGCCCGGGGCCCCGGCGCCGTAGCTCTCAGGGCTGGAGGTAGCCGTGCTGCTGCCGCCGCCGTGCAGGCCCAGCTGAGCCAGGGCCGACGCCTTCTGTCCATTCAGGAGCGGGTGGTCGACCGGGCGGCCGGGCGGCTGAAGAGGGCTGCGCCCGGCGGGACACCCTTTGGCGCCCTGGTTGTCGGAGCTGGAAGACACCTCATCCTCGTTTTCCGCCTCGCCGGGGAAGTCGCCGCGCGGGGAGCAGGATTCCGCCTGGTCCAGGGAGGGGAGGAGATCGGCCTGCTCTGGAGGAGGCTGGAGGAGGAGGTCGCCGCCGCCCTTGGCCCAGGTAGAAGGCGGGGAACTCAATGCCTTGGGGGGCTCGTGAAGATGGGGGGTGCCGCCGCCGCTTCGCTCTCCGCCTTGTCCGGGGCTGCCGCTCTCTAAGCCCGCTGTCGGGCCGTACTTCTCAAAGAAGCCGCCCGCGCCTCCGGTCGCCCCACCGGCTGGGCTGACGTGGCCGCTGTCTCGTTTCCTGCGTCCCCTGCCTCGTCCGCTTCCCGCTTTGGCCTCAGGGCCCGATCCAGGGGAGTAATTGGGGGAGAGGCCGCTTTCGCCCGCAGGAACCGTGGCGGCCGGGAGGGGAGGCTGCGGCCCTGCGCCGTTTGTCTCGGGAGGCTCTGCGGGGCTAAGCTTGCTCCGCTTGGCGCCCTCCCCGCCGGCCCCACCGCCCACCGCCGCGGGTGGGCCCTTCTTGCCGAAGGTGACGTTGAGGTTGGGCGCACCCAGGCTGGCGATCATGTTCTGGCAGGCGGTGGAGAGCGCTGCCAGGCAGCTCTGTCCGAAGAGGCCGCTGGTCTCCTTGGGGCCCGCGCTCCCGGGCGGCGCCCCGACACCCCCTTTTGGGAAAGAGCCTAGCGAGAGCGCCCCCAGCTTGCTGCTGGCCGGGGAGGGCCGGGGCTGCGACGGAGGGGGTGCAGAGCTCTGAAAGTCCGTCGGCGGCCCAAAGGACCCGGGCGAGGCGCTGTGCGGGGTGGCCTGGCGGCCGGCCCCCCCAAAAGGATAGCTCTGCGGCTGCGCTGCGAAGTCGGGGTGGCTTGGCCGCCGTTCCGACGGCGGGCTCAAGCCGAACTGACCTTGCAGGCCGCCTGGCGAGGGGACGTGTCCTTCGCCCCCGGAGGACATCCGCAGGGCCGGCGGCGGCGGCTCCTGTAACCCGCCCATTCCCGGTCGGAACAGCAAATCTCCGCTGCCCGCCGGAGGATGAGGCGACGGGAACCAAGCACCTTCCTGCGCCTCGAAAGCGGCTTCGCCCGGGTGTTGGTGCGGGGACTGTTGATGGCCGTGGCCGCCGGCAGCGTGAGGGTGTTGGTGGTGCCCGACCTGCTGCAGGCCGGGCGGACGGAGGCGCTGAGATTGGCCGCGGGTGGCCGCCATCTGCTTGATCATCAGCGCCGCGTTCTGCCGCTGCTGCAGAGCCGCCTGGGGATCCGAGCCCGGTGGCGGCGGAAAATGCTCGGGAACCGGCGGCGTGAAGTCCCCCGGCAGGCCAGGATAGGCCGCGGAGGGCGACAGGTGGCTCTCCAAGGCGGCCGCCCCGTGCATGCCTGCGCCGCTGCCGCCGCTCCACGAATCGAAACGGGGCCTCTTGGGGAGGTTCACGTAGGGGGGCGCGTCGAAGTGCTGCAATCGCTGGTTGGGCGGCTGCTGGTGCTGCTGGTGCTGGTGGGGCACGTTGAAAAGCGGCTCTCCCGGGCCGTAGGAATGCTGCTGCTGCTGCTGGGGGTGGTGGGGGTGGTGCTGCAGGCCCCGGTTCTCCAGCCGGTGGATGGGATACTCGAACTGGCCGTGCTGCGCCTGCAAAATCGGGCCGCCGCCGTCCTGCAGATTGGCGTTGGCGGCGCTTCCCTCTGGACACTGCTGTGGCCGCGGCAGGGCCGGCGGGCAGGAATTCTGCCTGGCCAGGAGAGCCGGAGGAGGTGGCGGCTGTTGCTGAACCAGGTGGTGCCTTCCGGCGCCCAGGCCCGGCTCCAGTCCCAGAGACATTTTGCGAGCGCCGCCGAAACGATCGAAGAAGACGCCGTGAGGGGACTGCTGGGTGGGCACTTTCCCCAGGGACCCCGGCGCTCGGGGCAAGGCCGCGGAGTGCCCAGGGAAATTGCTGCCTCCCGGCGGAGCCGCCTGGCGTCCGGATCCGTACTGCGGCAGCTGCCCCTCGGCCTCTGACGACGAGAAAACGGGCAAGTCGAAATGGTTCTCGCTGTTCGGGTAACTATATTCCAGGGCATCCACCGCGCCCGCTCCTTGGCTTGGCAGGCGCCTCTGCGAGTCCAGGCCCTGCGGTTCTGAGGAGGCGGCTCCCGGCAGTCCGTGGAAGGAGGCAGCGCGATTAGGCGACTGGTCAAGCGGCAGGCACGGGGCCGGCACGCCGGGATTGTGAAGATGATGCGGCGGCGGCGGCTGGAAGTCCTGGAGGGGTCCCGCCCTCTGCTGTCCGAAGCCATCCCCGCCCGCCTGGCCGTCCGCCAAATGCTGCTCGTAGCCGCCGTCCGCCGCGAACGTCTGCTGGCCTCCCGAATAGCCGAGGAGGCGGGCGCCGTGCAGGCAGGAGGCGCTGGGTTCGGGCCCGAAACCACCGCCGAAGTGCGAGACCGGTGGCTGGGTCTGGTGGTGCGCGCCCGGGCCAGGCGGCGGGCTGCCGAAGAATCCATGGATCGGCTGGGCCTGGCCCAACTCCGGAGGGCCGCCGCGGGGGGCGTGGAAACCGCCGTAGCCTTCCCCGGACAAGGTCAGGTTCATGGCCAGCAGGGTCGAAGAGGGCTCGCCCAGGGCATTGACGGCCGCCGGTTCGCCGCCGCCGCCGCTACTTCCGCCGTGAAAGGGCGACGGCTTGAACTGGGAGCCCGCGGCCGGCCCAAAGCCGCCGCCCCGCTCCCCGCTCCTGCCTGAGCCGCCGCCGCCGCCGCTGCCGCCGCCGTGTGGGTCGAACGGATCCAGCGCAAACATCCCGCCGGTGACCGCGACTCTGTCGCTCCAGTCCCGGCTGACTAGATCCTCAACGAGGCATCACGGCCGCCCGGCCGCCCGAGAGAGTCCGCGCCACCGGCAGGCAGGCAGGCAGGGAAGAGATCGGCCGCCGCCGCCGTTGCACGACCGACTCACATCTTGCGCGGCAGTTGCCGTCCGGCGCCGGAGTGGCGGCAGGGGGGACCCTGCCGGGCCTCGCCACCCTTCATGGGCTGCGCGACTGGTGCGCCGCTTCCCTGGCTGGCTGGCTGGCGGGCTCCTGGCTCTGCCGCGCTCTCGCCGCGCGCCGGGGAAGCAGCAACAAGTTTTGCATTTCAGCAATGCCGTCCAGCCATTAGAGCTGCGCCAATGAGCGGCCCGGCGGGGCGGGGCTCCCTGTTAAGGTGGCGCCGCCGCCGCCCCCCCTTCCCCCGCCGAGCGCTCGGCCCGGTTGCGGGGAGCCCCGAGTGGGGAGCGGGAGGCCGCCGAGGTCTCCTGGCGTCCGAGCCGAGCGCCGGCCTCTCCTTGTAGGTCAGCGCCTGCGGGGCTCGACGGCCGACGCACCTCCTTAAGGAACACCGAGCGCGGCGGGGAGGCGAGTCAAACGGTGTCGCTGCATGGAAAGCTTCGCTCCCCGCCGAGGCGTCCGCTTTCCCTCCGGCCCTGGCGCGGGAACCGCACGGAGCGGCCCCGAGCCGCCACTGAGCCTGCGGGAGCCGCTCTCTTCCTGCCGTCCAGTCCCGGGCCGGGCCTCTCCAGCCTCCACCGTCCAGCCCTGAGCCCACCCCTCCGAGCTCCATAAATAAGGGGCTCAGGCAGCTTTGGGCGGGAGGGGCGCTTTGGGGAGGGGGGGACACTGCCGGGTCAGGATGCCGAGCTGTGATTAAATATTGATTTTGTGTAATTAGTTTTCCTGCGCGCTCTTTCCCTTCCTGATGGCGCCGAGCTGGCCGAACTAGAAGTCAGGACAGGACAAGCGACAGGCCGGGAGGGAGAGGAGGCACGCTGCCGCCGCCGCCGCCGCCGCCGCCGCCCCACCCCACACAGCGCAGGTCCGGCCCGAGCTCTGGTTATCCATCCCGTGCCTCCCGCCTCTCTCCCTGGAAGCGCCTGGGAGCGTGCGAGCCCACGGGAGTCCCGCTGGTCTGGTTGGTGCGATCCAGCAGCGGGAGGAGGCTGCAAAGGAGATAGGGCCGTGCGCCCGCGAGTGGTGCTGAGGTCGAGAGCATTGCAGCCGTCCCTTTGAGCGTTCTGCTGGCCGCTTCGCTTGGTCGCTCTTTCCCAGGGCTGCTGGGCTTGCCACAGAAGGGGGAAGGTTGGCCACAGCAGCTGAGAGGCAGATCCCTAGAAGGCATCAAGGACACCCTCCTGAAGGAGAGATCCGGCCAGTTGGGGAGCCTGGGATTGGTTACTGGAGATCTGGACGGGAAAGTGGGACACAGAGAACTGGAAAGGAGAACAAGGGGCGGGGGAGAGAGACTAGGTGCTTTACTGAACTGGGAAATGGGCATCAAATAAACGATGAGATGGAAGAGAGAGAGAGAGAGAGAGACAGACAGACAGACAGACAGACAGACAGACAGACAGACAGACAGACAGACAGACTTAGGCCTAAGTACATCTGAAATTACTTTTCCCAGGATCAAAAAGACTGCTTTTTCAATTGCAGGAATGTTCTAGAGCCTAAAGAGGCAGAAGCCTTCAGCAGGTAACTGACTGAAGTCTTATCAATTTCAGGGAGTAAGACCAAACTGGTGGGAGGTATTAATCAACTAATTAAGGTCCACAGACTGGCATCACTGACAGAAAAGCTGCTCAGAAACCGGTGCTCAAAAAACTGGACTGCATTTGATTTGAAAGCTCTGCCTGCCTGATGGAGGACATGGAGGACAATCAGAGCGACCTGTTATCCTTTGTCACCGCCTGGTAACCTTAGGCAAGCCCCTGGGGTCAGTATCACTGGCAGATCCTAAGGCTGTCCTAAGGTCCCCTGGCTGGAGGTCTCTCCGCCTGCCTGCTCTTGCTCTTCCCACTCAGCACACAGAGCCTTTGTTCCCCCAATCCCAGCCACCTCCTTTCCTACAGTACGCAAAGCCACAAACGATGCTTTGTGGTGGGACTGTCTGGTTTCATGCATCCTACTGAGGCAAGGCCAATCCAAATACATGGCTGAGCAACCAGGGGATCCCCACTGCTGAGTTTCATGCAACAAGCACCAACTAACATGGAGTTGAGAATAATTGCTGAGTTTGTGCTGTTTGTGAAAGGCATCGATTAAAAGTAACATGAGGCTCAGAAGTAGCCGCCTTCCAAGCACAGAGCAGTGGGGCAGGGATTTCAGGAGTGCATGGAACGGCTACGTGGTGCTTTGTCTTTTGCCCTTTTCTTCCTATTTATTTATTTAATTTATTTATTTAAATGGATTTATATGTCGCCCAACTCCTATGTGTCTCTGCCTGGTTTTATGCTTCTGGTTTTGCATTGGTTCCTTACTTGGTTGTTTTCCTTGATAAAAACGGATGGGAAGGCTTGCTTTGCATTTCACATCAAGTGGACCTTGTAGTTGTTGCTTGTTGAGATGCTCCAAGAATCTGCATCTCCCTCCTCCTTTGGGAGGAGACTTGCGTGTTTCCCACCCTGCATGGTGTCATCCAGGGAAATGTTGTGAGAGACCCTTTGTCCCCCGAAAACACCAGCAACCTTAATGAGTTGATTATGGAAGACATGTTGGGAGGCTGCCAATCCAGGGAAAGAGGCTTCCTGGGACCCCCATGTGGGTAGGGACCCCTCTTCTGAAGAAAAGGGTCAAGTGACAAGGGCCCAGAGAAGTGACCCACAGCTGAATAGTGCAGCTGAGAAGACCCTGGGGACACTGGGTCTCTCTTCCCACTGCTGCTCGGGACATCTAGGAGAAACCTAGAACTGGCTTTAACCTCCAGGTTCACACCAGAGGTGGTTATGAGCTGCCGGTGTGGAAAACAGGTTCTTGAAAGGAGCTGAGGCTTCCTGGAACATTTGCTCACAGGCATCCCAGATAGCTTCAGCTGATGGCAGGGAGGAAGGAAGGACCTTAGCAAGAAGCACCCAAAGATGGAGAGAAAAGCCAGGCAGGAAAGAAGGAATACATGAAAATGTTGCCCTGTGTCCAGTTCAGCCTATAAAAAAGCTGGACAGCATAGCTCTTCTTCAAAGGGAAAGAGGAGACAGCAACCTTTAAGGAGTCTCCTCCGCTCTCAGCAATAATTGCCCTTTCAACTTAGCATTGTGCTGTGCTGTCTGCCCTTGGTTTTCAAAATGCAAACTACAAAAACTACAAAATGCAAAAAAGGCATCTTTTACAAAAGAATAATAGTAATTAGAATAGAATAATAGTAATAAATAAATAAATAAATAAATAAATAAATAAATAAATAAATAAATAAATAAATAAATAAATAAATAAATAAATAAAATAAACTGTATTACTATTCTTCTCTTCCTTACTAGTGTCTATCTCTTCCCACTTATGACTATAACCATGTTGCTTGTATCTTTCAGTTATATTGTTTTTATTTGTTTCCTAGTACAATTTGATAGCTTATTAGTAACCTTGACTATCACTAAGTGTTGTATCTTTTTATTCTTGATGAACATATTTTATTCTCCTTATGTACACTGAGAGCATATACACCTAAGACAAATTCCTTGTGTGTCCAATCACACTTGGCCAATAAAGAATTCTATTCTATTCTATTCTATTCTATTCTATTCTATTCTATTCTATTCTATTCTATTCTATTCTATTCTATTCTATTCTATTCTATTCTATTCTATTCTATTCTATTCTCCCTTATTGATGTCCCCAATATGCCGCACTCTTTTTACTGGTGCAGCCGAACCCAGCGAACAGCCCTTGAAAAGCTGATGTTGGGTCACTGTCTCCATTGAGGGTAACCACGGGAGGGCTGCTTCAAGGTGGAAGCCTCATTGGTGTAGAGTTGGCTTTGCTCAACCCAAAGGGCAGGCCTAACAAGAAGGGGCTCAATCCAATCAAGACAAGCTCTAGGGTCAGTTTGGGATAGCAATAGCAATAGCAAAAGCACTTATATACCGCTTCATAGTGCTTTACAGCCCTCTCTAAGCGGTTTGCAGAGTTCAGCATATTGCCCCCAACAATCTGGGTCCTCATTTTACCGAGGATGGAAGGCTGAGTCAACCTTGAGCCGGTGAGATTTGAACAGCTGAACTGCTGAACTGGCAGTCAGCGGAAGTAGCCTGCAGTGCTGCACTTTAACCACTGCGCCACCTCGGCTCGTATAAAGATAAAAGATCAGCTCTGTCATGATCTCATTCAATGAGTTTTGACTATTCTGGCTTCTGTTCTGCTCCTGCTGGGTGTGCATCCCATTCCTATGTTGACTGACAGTTGTGAATTTCACACAGTTATTGCACAGAGGCAGATGAGGAATCCAAGTCATCGGATTACCGGAAATGCTTTGTGTGTCTCCCCCCCACCCCCTTCTTCCAGGAGGAAGTGCCAATGCAGGTAGTCCTTGACTTGCAACCACAATGTTTGACCAGGAGTCTTTGAAAATTGACACAAGGGAAAGTGCTGGGGTGCATGGAGGGTGGGGGAAATCAGGGCCAGGTAATTAAAGAGTTTCCAAGGTAGTGTGTGTTACATGCTCCGGAATAGGTGTTTAAGTAGAAATAGGAGTGGGGATTCTCCAGATGCACAAATCCCAGTGGTCCCAGAAAGCATAGCCAGCAGGGATGCTGGGAAATGTTATTTCAGCAAATACGGACTCCTGGTTGTAAACAAGGTTTTGCCCCCCTGCAGGCATCACTGGAGTGTGAGTAACAAAAAGTGCAAAATGATTTGATGACTGTGGACTCTAGAGTAAACATGAACTAAAGAATCCAACAGTTATTTGGCCTACCATGGAGCCTTTGGTATCTTCTCTTTGGTCACTTTTCTGCGTAGATGGTTCTTGGCCTCATTTGTTGAATTTTCCAATGATTGACCCCATCCCCAATTTAAAGATTATTGGTATTTAGGCTGATCATAAATCACGGAAGACCTCTTGTTCTTGACTTTTTCTCTAAACTAAAGGGTTTATAAAAGTCCTGCCAAAATAAAGTAACTGGGAGGCCACCAGAAGGGTTCCAGAACCTCTGAGCCACTTGGGAATCCCAACCTTCTGCCTCAGATGCAGCCCCAGACGCTGATTTGAACCCACAGGAAAGGCAACACAGATTTTCCAAACACGCCTGCCTCTTTAGCCCTGGAAAAGGGGCCAAAAGGAAGCAATCATAATTCTCCATGTGCACTACATATCCTCCGTCTCTTTGCAAACATGCGAGAAGGAAATTATGCACAATCGAATGGCTTCTCATTTTATAAACATAAGATCTGCATTTTCACCTCCTCGGCAGCTGCGTTTGATTAAGGGAGGGCTGGAAGAGGCGAAGGCTGCCTCTCAGCTGGAAGCAAGCAAGAGCCGAGGACCAGGCACTGCGGGGTTGGGGAGTTCTCACGTCCTCCACCGCCACCTGCTGGCCACAGGAGGGAGAAGTCTGCTTCTTCGCTTCAAACGGCTTGGCCCGGGAAGGGCGCTTTGAAGGGACCCTGGAATCCGCAGGCTCTTCCCTTTGGTCGAATTGGAGAACAAAGGGGCCCTTGCTTCCATTTGGATGTTTCGATACAAAAACTGGGAACAAGAAATTCAGCATTCGGATTAGAGGATGCAGAAGCCCAGGAGCAATAAACTGCCACCCTTCGGCCAATGTTGTTGTTGTTATTACTGAATCAGTAGATTCGTTAAATACGGCAGTTTTACCTACTATGTTCTTGACTTTTATGTTTCCTGAAAAGGCTGCAGGACTCATCCCCTGATTAAAAAGGAGTACGTTCCTAGGTTTAAGCAATAGACAGCTGAATGTTCATAAAAAGCACCTGTAAAATTTCACGTAGCCACCTAATAATTGCCATTACCTAACCTGCTGGACTGGGAGATGTAGAGCATTTAACATTTTAGAAAGAAAAGGGAAAGATATGGGACATTTCAGGGTAGTCACATTTATCCTCCTAGGTAAACTGCGGGAAGAGTGACACTTGAATTTAAAGGCCTACATTCCAGGGCCTCTTGAGCCTGGGAAAAGCCTATTGATCCATAGGGGTTTGTGGGGGTGGTGGTCATGCCTTCCTTCACAACTGGAGTCTGCTGACCCCCTGAAGTTGCAGGCTGGCGCCAAGCTGTACAGCCCTGTGAGCCTGCTGCTGCTGCAGTGTCAGTGCTGCATCTGCCATCGCAACCAAGGGGTGAGACACGTTGGTGGAGCTGTTCAAGAGAGGCCCCATTTGGCATTGCTTTTCTTTCCCCAACAAGAAAGCACCGGCAAGCTGATACTTTTGCAAAAATAGAAGGAAAGCAAATGCTACTCACTCTCCTGCTGTATTCCATTTCAAAACAATGCTCGTCCACGATTTTAATTGTACCCTTCATCTACCCTTTTTAGGCTGATTTCAATCATCTAAGCCACCCTGAGTGAGAGACACAGTGGAGGCCCGTGTAGCTTAAGTCCTTGGAGCCCCCCATGTGTGAGGGATCTGTGTGTGTGCTGGATTTGAAGGGATGACCGAGGAAACCGTCCCGACCAGCAAGAGCAGCTGTGGCCTTTCTTCCCCTTTCAGTTGCTGAGCCCTTCAACTTCTTGGTGTCAGCTGATGTATCTGTTCATTCATGCTTTTGATTAAATCTATACAATTTGCCTTCTGTTCTTTTTCATAATTAAGTGTCCTGGGTTACAGAATTTTAAGATTGCCCTGTGGTTTTAAACAGATGGCATTTTAGAGAAATTTTACTGCACATGCTTTTTTCAATGTAAGTAACTTTTAAAGGGTTGCACACTTAAATCAGAGAAAACAGGGGGGGGGGGAATTAAATAATAAATTAAATGGAAACAGCTGCAAAAATGGGCCAGATGGCTGGTTGTCTTTTGCTAAAGCAGAAACACAGCAGCAAAGGGTCTATTCCGAAGCCTTGGGAATGAGGCAAGTTATAAATGTTAAGGAATGAACAAATATAGTTTCATGATCTATAGCAGTGATGGCGAACGTATGGCACGCGTGCCACAGGTGGCACGCGGAGCCATATCTGCCGGCACACGAGCCGTTGCCCCAGCTCAGCTCCAGCGCGCATGTGCGTGCCAGCCAGCTGATTTTTGGCTCACGCGGAGGCTCTGGGAGGGCATTTTAGGTTTCCGGAGGGTCTCCGGAGAAGCAGGGGGGCATTTTCGCCCTCCCCAGGCTCCAGGGAAGCCTCTGGAGCCTGGGGAGGGCGAAAAACGGGCCTACCGGGCCCACCGGAAGTCAGGAAATGGGCAGTTTCTGGCCTCCAGAGGGCCTCTGCAGGGGCGGGGGAGGCTGTTTTCGCCCTCCCCAGGCATTGAATTATGGGTGTGGGCACTCGCACGTGCGTGATAGCATGTGTGCACGCGCTTTCGGCACCCGAGGGAAAAAAGGTTCGCCATCACTGATCTATAGCTTGCCAAATGTTGCAATTAGGCGGGGTGGGGCGCTCCTAACTTTTTATCAGAGGGGACAATATTCCTTGCATCGTGGGAATTCAGGAGCTTTGGGATGCAGGTCTCTGAGGACCGTTCTCCTTCCAGCCACAAATTCTGTCAGAAAGTTGCCCTCCTATCTTCTAGGCTCAAACAAGCAGGTGAGAGAACACTTTGCACTGTAACAGAAATCCAAATATCAAGGCAAAGAATGAGGCAACTTTTAAAAAACAAACTTTCAAAAAGTATTGGGTGAATGGCAGAATAAAACTACCAGGTAAGATTTTAGGAAGAGGGAGAAAAAAGATCTTGGAATTCATAAATCGCTCGCATGTGTAAACGCAACTGGGTTGCAGCTCCTGGCTGAAAACACCCCCCCCCCCAGGACTTGTAGCTTTTTAGCCATCTGGGGGGGGGGAGGAGGCAGATTTTCTCTCGTGTTCCTTACCCCCAGCTTTGCCTCAGTGCGCAATACCCAACACCTGAACTGAATCCAAATGCAACAGCTGTGGATATTTTATAAGCAAATTTATTTAAATTGTCTTAATGCAGTTAAAACTAGAAACTGCAGAAGTAATCATTTTACATTCACTACAAAATGTCCTCTCAATGGTCACATCTAATCCTGCCCCAAACTAGGCACAGAGCCTGGCATTCGGTGCTCTCCTTGGTACTGACGGGAGCGGATTCCTGCACTAAAGACAGCAAGCCCTTGAATTAGCAGCAGCCTAAATGATCAACCTCTAAAAATATGTATTTACAAAGCCAATTCTCCAATGGGGGAACTTGCAAGCCTTCCTGTGCGGCCAGAGCTAGAAGCTGAACCGCCAACTTCAGGCACACACGAGCCTCGCTTCCAGAAAATGGACGGATAAACAGCCCTTGCATTGGCCCTTGGAGCCCCAGGGCCCGTCAATCCCTTGTGGGGCAAGCCAAACTGACAGTCCTCCCACTTAACTAGGCCTGGAATATGTTGCTGCTGGGATCCTCTCTTCTTTAAGAAATCTGTCGAAGGTTTTCGAAGTCAGGATTATCAGTTTCCAAAGGGTACTGGATAAATGTCAGCTTTTCCTATAGTTGATGCAAAACGGAGCTTATGCAGTTTCTTGGATGAAACAGCGAAAGACCTAGGAGCGTTCTGAACCCAGCATTATGAGGCTGTCATGAAACGTCATTCCTTCAGACTGATTTAAGTCCGTGAACGGTTCTAAAAAACAAAGATCCACATTCCCCTTTGTGTTCCCTTTTACTGGCAAGCTTTTTTTAAATTTTGCCAATTCTAATGAAGAAACCCTCGATTCTTTATATACAAAACTCCAATAAAATAGATCTCTTCGCAGCAAATGGGTGAAAATGTTTTTTTGTTAAAAAAAACCTCAATAGCAAGAAATTGATCCTTACTAGTAGAAATGATGATTTCCAGAAAAGTGATAATTCAGAAATAAATATCTTTAAATACATTCAGAATGTCTATACCAAATCATGAACTACACAAATTGGGAAATTAATTGCTGATGCACATCTAATAATCTAAACAGAGATAACTGAGTCTTAGCAAGGAGAATCTCTAGTGTGTATTATAAAAGATAAAGTAAATTGGTCCAGCATCTGTAGTTTCAAAATGTTCCAATTGATATAATTTGTTCTCTTCTTCCATTAATTGACACTAGGTGGGTTTAATTAGCTTTGGATATACAGCACAAAGGCAGGGCCTCTTGGGGTGATCCCGGTGTCTCGGAGCAGCAGCTCAGTACAAGTGTGCACCCAGTGTGTATGTGTACGTTTCTGTGTGCATGCATGCACAAACTTGTAAAGAACTGTGCACCCACTCACATCCCAAGGGTGGATCGTGACACCAGACGCACGAGATGCTTTTCTTCATTCATCATTAGCCGCACTCGTTCCTCTCACTTCTCCTTGATTGCGCAACTGGGGGAGGGGAGAAAGATCAGTCACTCTCAGTTGTGGCTCTCAAATAAGAGAGGATTAAGTGAAAGGATTAGAGATTATTTTGCCCATTTCCCCTGGCATAGCCTTTGCCTGAAGCAACGCAACCATCACCAGCACTGACCTACTGAAAGAAATATTGTGATATGACCCGGGTAGCAATTCGAGCAGAAAGGAGTGAATTGAGACTGCAAAAAACAACAACAACACTGAAAATGGCAGAGCCTGGAGGGATGTTTGGGGGTGGGGGAGGAAAGGGCAAAAGATGGGGCTTTGCAGGTGCTTACTTATTTAGAAAGAGGCTGTCCTTGAACTTCTGCCGGGGTCAGCCTGAGAAAACCCGTCTAGACTACAACGATGTGCTCTGACACACGTGACAAAGAAGGAAAAAATGAAACCTGCAAGAAGTAATCAACCTTTCCCCCCCAGTTAAACCACGAGGTTGCCAAAGGACACTCCTTCTCCTGCTCACGAACTCTGCTGTGTGAGTCAGGGAGCCACGCTGCTCGTGATCCTTATACTGAATCCAAACCTCAAGCTGCTGGATTTTGGAAAGGGACAAGGTGTGAGACACTGAGGCAACACTGAGATCTCTGCTTTAAGGAGGTGTGTGCGTGTGCGTGTGCGTGCGCTACCCCACAATGAAAAACAGGAAAGCGAGAGAGCAAGAGCGCTCACGACTAGTGTGAGCCAATACGGACATTACCAAAACCTGTGTTTCTTTACCAGAAGAGGCCAGAAGCACTTACATAGTGGGATTATTTGCCTGCCTCTGACCCTACCGAGGGCTTCCTCTAGGTGCTGGCAGCCAATGTTCCTCGAACACAACCCTTCTTACGCATCTAGGTGCAAAATAAAACTGTCAGCCACCAGGCAGTTCATCAGCAGGTGTTAGTAGGAAGGGGTTGGAACAGCCGTGTGGGGCTGAAGCCTTGGAACCAGGTCCCGAAGGGCATTCGCTGTCCCTGGACGTTCACCTCACATGTGACCCAGGCTAACGGATTGGTTTCTGCTGGGCTATCCTGGGAGGGAGGGAGGATCCGCAGGTAACGGAAAAAGCAGTCATTCCGGGCGTTAAGTGCTGTGGGGGGGGGGGCTGCAGAATGGCTGCTCAGTTCCTCTCTAGCTCTTATGAGGGATGCATCCACCATCCAATGCAAGGGGGAAGGGAGAGGACCGGGTGAAGAATTTGTGTGGAGAAATGAGGAAATCTTTCAAGTATTTATGCTCCCTGCAAGTTTCTCCTCCCTCAATTATTTAGCATGTCCTGAGCAGCCACGAAAGCCATCAGGATGACTTTGGGCCGGTCCCTCTCTCTCAGCCCAACACACCTCACAGGGTTGTTGTGGGGAAAAGAGGAAGGTGTGTTGGGTATGTTCACTGCCTTGGGTTGTTTTTAAAAATAATAAAGGCAGGCTACAAATAAGTAGAACAAAAAATAATTATTTTTTTGGAGCCCTTAAGAGGAACTACTCAGGCCAGTTAACACCTTGCAACCCCTGGAGCTGCTCTGCAAAGGGACACAGCTAGGCTGCACCTGGCAAGAAGGGTAGCCGCAGACCACTCCCTCTCCTGGCAGCCCACTAGGCCTGATGATCCACAGCCCAAGGAGAGAAGCTAATGACCCTCTGGATGAAAAGCCTCCTTTTTGAAAGCCCTTTTGGCGGAACGGCTGGTGGGATCTTAGGAAGGGAGGGGGCTCAGACTTAACCACTTGTTCTCTTTTGAAGACTGGCTGTTTTTGATTCTCCCTTTCAAGGGAGACTTCTGATGGAGTTAGTATGCAGAAACATTCAAAACAAATGCATGCACGCATCACCAGGAAATAATGCCACATCCTAGAGAAAAGACAGCACACGTTTTCATGGAGAGTAGTCATACACGCAAACAAATTTATCTCAAAAACTACTCTGGCAGACATACTGGTCCATCTTTGGTTTGCTTAAGCTCCCTTGAGGAAAACCACTTCTTAGGAGAAGCAAGAGCTAAGGAGGAGGACACCAAAGTCTCTCACTCTAAGGATCCCCTCTCCCCCAAATGGGGGGGAGGGCATAGCAGTTAACTCGGGGAAGTGGTCCTTTCTCTGTAATTATCCAGGGGAGAATTGTGGCACCCCACTTTTCCCTCCAGGACTCCAGGGCCCTGTGATGTGCCAATGGACCCCCGTTCCCTCCCAACAAGCTTCCAGCCACATCTGGGGAGGGCCCACCCTGCCTCACAGGCTTGAATATTCCTACCGCCTCCAGCTCTCTTTGGGTTTCATCCTCCATTCGCCGGATGTCTTCCATCGTCAGGTCAATCCATCGGTCAATCCAGCAGAAAAGCTGCCGATGGAAGTTGGTGAATATCCTCTTTTCTTGCTTTAAAAAAAGGAAAAGGCAGCTCTTGGCCCTAGTCCTACACAGAGGCTCCGCTGCCTCCTAAGGAAGGAAGGAAGGAAGGAAGGAAGGAAGGAAGGAAGGAAGGAAGGAAGGAAGGAAGGAAGGAAGGAAGGAAGGAAGGAAGGAACCATGCCGAGCTAGGGGGTGGCCTGCCCCGAGACAGCAGCCTCTCCGGCCCACTTGGAAGCATGGTGGACGTGCCCCTTGTCCCCAGAAAGGGACAGTCCTTCTCAGCTGCATACCTTCTGAATGAAGTTCTCAATTTTATTCTGCAATCCCCACCACTTAAACTTGATGGTCACCAGCTTGTAAGCACACATCTTGGGACAATCTTCAGCGGCTGCCAACTCCTTCTGTTTGGAGGAATCGATAAAAAGGGAGCCTTTAAGCGCCTTCCGCTCTCGGCTGCCTTTTCTCAAGGGGCCTGAAAGTCACAGCCAAAGGGGAAGGCAGAAGCCTCTCTTGCTTCTTGCTCTGCCGTTGAGGGGCACCCTGTGCCAGCCACGGGGTGGGTCCAAACGCCCAGAAGGGCGAGAAATTGGTACAGGACTAGGGGAGAGGCTGCGATGGGCAATTTGGTCCGAGGATGCTGGGATTGGGGAGGCACTTCTCCTTTGTCCCTGAAGCCTCCTGGTTCTTTTCAGTTCATTCTGCTCCGAGAGGAACAAAAATGAATAGTTGCCTCTTAAAACAAGCTTTGCCAGCGGTCAAGAACTGTCCAGGAAGAGGGGGCAGATGCATCATCGCTCAATAAGCAGCAGCAAGAAAAGACAGTCATCTGATTAAACTAGTCAATGGGGGACTGAAGAGGAAGTGCTTTCTCACCCACCCCTTCCCAGCCAGTTAGGGAAACTGGGAACACAAAAGGGCTGCTAGCTCAGATGGAAATCTAACAGCCAGAGGTTATCTCTTGAACCCAAGGCCACGTATATCTGAATCCCTCTTGTTGGGCTCTCAGCAACCCATAACCAAGGAACAGCTTAGCCCACAGCTCCATTTCACTTCCAAGCGATTCCACTATCCTGAAGGGTGCCTGTAGGGCAAGGGGAAAACGCCCGAGCTCAGGCTGGCCACAGCATGAGAGTCCTCCCATGACTCAGCACTGTCTTTTGCTTCCTGGGTCAGGCCTCCATTTTGTTTTTCTACTGTGACCTGCCCTCTAGGCCTACTGTCACTCTCTACTTCAGAAGATTCCTTTGGCTTATGTATATAGAAACTGGTGTAAGCCTCATTTTCCTCCACTTTTGTTGATGTGGCCCTGGCAACCTCTCAAAGCCGCTTCGGAGTGGCCTTTCTTGGCTCGTATTACCTTCCAGTCAGTTCCCAAAGGGCCTCTTTTGGTCTTGACCGACTGGAACAATGCAGGGTCTTCATCAGCTTTGTAGTCCTGTGGATTCAAAGAAACTCCAAAGTTAAGGCTGGGAAGAGAACTGGAGAAGTTTGGAAAAGAGATGCTACCTGCGCTGGGTATATGCAGCCCCCAGAAAAATTAGAAAGAGGGGGAGAGAGATTTTTTCCTGCCCTTAAGGCCACATTCCCAGGGCCCCCAGCTCCTTTCTGCAGCCCTCTTGGTGTGTAACTTCATGCACATGTAGTCCCACTGGGTCAAAAGAGTTTGTTCCCTGGAAGGGCTTCCAAGAGTTCTTTATTTGCAATTCAGTCGAAAGCAGCTGACAGAAAGAGGATGCAAATTACTGAAATGCTGGTGGGAGACCACAGGGCTTCTGGGCTATGACCCACCCAGGATTTGTGGATGTAAGGGAAAGCCAGAGGCAACCCGCACTGCTTTCAATCTGAAGCAGAGAAAAAGCTACAAAGCTGATTTCAATTTGTTTGCTTTCACTCTGCTTATTTTCTTTCAAATTTCTTCTCAAGCTGCATCTCTTTCTGAAGTTAATTGTGTGTTTCGTTCTGCTCAGTGTGTAACAATTCTTCCTCTCCTGGGAAGTGACTTTTGTAAACAAATCAGGCAAAATTGCTTAGACAAAAACTCTGGAGCTGATTAGGAGAGACCAGGCCTAAACATGTACCCTAGGATAGCAGCAGCTGTCAGCTCAAGCATTTGTATACATTTGGGGAAACCCAGGGCTGGCATCTGAGTTTCATTAGGGCTTCCAAGAGCAGGCAGAATTTGGAGCCAGGCTGTTTATTGATCAGTGTTTAGAATCGAAAAGAGCGGCTGGGCTGTTTGGCCAGGATCCCCTCAGGCTGAGGGCTTGCATTGCAACGAGGGCCTGCAGTCGGGGAGCCAGTCCTTCCCTGCACTCACAAGGTTATCATCGCCTGCTTCTCAGCCAAGCTTCTGCTGCCACATCTGAGAGCAGGCTGAATCTTGTCCTCCCCCAGAAAGAAACCCGAGGGGGCTAGAGAGGCAGGAAGTGCCTTTTCAAAGAGCACCAGAACTTGAACTGCAGAGATAAAATCTGCAAAAGAGAGGAGAGGCAAGCAACTCAGGACTGACTGAGACAGGGAAAGGAGGCCAAGAGAGGGAATTGCCGCTTCGTTTATGCCCTGCCTTCCTGTACAGAAGCCATATTTCCCTTTTCAGCTCAGGATTGCATTACAGTAGAAAGATAAGACCACTACAGAGAGTAAAATTTACCTTAAAAAGGCCCTTGTCAAAGTAAAAAAATAGCTTTCCAGCATTCAAATGGGAGACACATGGTTAGAATTTAGCTAGAGAGAAAAGAAGCAGCAATTTCTTGACATTGGGCTCAGTCCACGAGCTGTGACTGTGTTGTCCTCTTGTCCCAATGCACCAACTGCAAGCATTTAACCTCTACTGACCCAGAAAAGAGATGCCGTATAAACGTGTATAAACAAATGAATGACCAAGTGGGAATTTTAGAGTAAGACAGAAATAATAGGCAGAGTTGGAAAGAGAACTAGATGACATTTATCCATTCAGTCATGTCCGATTCTATGGGCCAGGTGGTTTCGCCACATCTTCTGATCGCGCATTGATTCTTTTGTGTTTTTCTATGCTCCGGCTGATGTCAGCTTTGATGGTGGAGAACTAGATAAGCTGACTCATTTGGAAAGGAGGGAGAAGGAATTTTATTTGAGACTTACGGCAATCCCAGAAGATTCTCTCTTGAGAAACTACAATGTACAAAGGGGCCTCAAACTTATGTTGGAAATGTGAGTAAATGTAAGTAAAAGGGATGTTTTCATTGGATATGTGGATATGTAAAGCCTAGAAAATTTTGGATTCAACTACGTATACCGATCAAGAGAATTTTAAAGCTTAACATACAAATTGTGCCCTTCCTGGCTGATTAAAGCTGTGCAGGAGAGGAGTGGGCCTGGATGGTAGTTAACTATTCCTTGAAAGAGGAAGTGATCCCACCAGCTCTTACGGAGGCGGTGGTGTGCCCCCTCCTCAAAGGACCATTGCACGACCCAATCAATTTGGACACTTTTCATCCAGTTTCCAATGTTCCCTTCTTAGGAAAGATTGTGGAGAGTGGTCGCATGGTAGCTGCAGAGGAACTTGGCTGAACCGGATTATCTGGGCAATTTACCCAACCAATCCGATCCAACAAATTGGGCATGATGTGGTTCCTATCGGCCAAGAGTATCAACTGGCAGGAACTAGAAGACGGACTTCTTCTGCTATAGCCCCGGGCTTATTCTGGAATATTCTCTCCTCGGAGATTAGAATGGCTCCAACCCTGCTGGCCTTTTGCAAGGCTTTGAAAATGTGGCTATGTACCTGTGCCTAGGGCTGTGTGTGTGGCTTTACTATGGGTTCCATTCCTTGGCTTTCTATTAGTTGATTATCACAGATGCTGTTTATAGTTATTTTGGGGATACTTTTATTGTTTTGATGTTTTTTAAAAAAAAAAAACCCCATAATTTTAGAATTGTAAGTCGCCCAGAATCACTTAGTTGAGTTGGGTGGTTATCGAACATTGATGAGAGACACAGACAGGCACAGGCAGACTGATAAGATACTGGAGGGTTTTTTGGGGGGGAATTGGATAGTTGTAAAAATGTCATGGAAATTTGTATCTATGCATAACTGCAGTGAGATTACTGTATGTACAAAGGAGGAAAGATTCATCACTAGCCATTATGGAGGCAGATGGAGAAGATGCAACTTGCTGTGGTGACTAAACTGACTTCTTTGATCAGAGAAAAGATAATACTTATCTTTATTTATTTATGTATATTAAATATTAATATAATATTTATTTAATATTGTTTAATTGTTGTTTAATATTTACTCTGAGTCAATTTTCAACGAAGCACTGGAAAACATTGATGCTGGCCTCAAAGTAAATGGTGTTCAGATCAACAATTTAAGGTATGCTGATGATACAGTTCTGCTTGCCAGTAAGCATGAAGACCTTCAGCTCCTCATCAACAGAGTCTCAGAGATATCTGAAAAATATGGCTTGAAGCTTAACACCTCAAAAACGAAGATCATGGTTGTCAGCAAACAACCCATTAATTTACCACCGATAAATTCAGAAGTAATACCACTAGAAAAAGTTGAAAGGATCACGTACTTCGGTTTTAATTTACATGAAAGCCGGGACATGACCAGTGAAGTAAAGACAAGGATAGAGAAAGCTTGAACAGCATTTTTCAAAATGAAAAAGGTCTTCTGCAGTCAAGACATAAACCTAAAATCAGGCTTGTCAGATGTTACATCTTTTCCATCCTGCTCTACGGGGTAGAGAGTTGGTCTCTGACCGAAAACCACTTGAAGAAACTAGAAGCATTTGAAAAGTGGATTTACAGACGGCTGTTGTGTATAAGCTGGGTTGACAAAATCACAAATGAGGTGGTGATAAGCCGCCTGGGAAAGCAAAGGGAAATCATCAAAGTCATTAAAAAGCGAAAGTTAGGACTTCTGGTTTGACATCACGCCAGTGCGGAGCAGCAAACGGATCACCGTAGGCTGCGACCGCTTTTTCAGCGACTTTTGGAGGCTTTCGGGCGAAAATTAATCCTGGAGGGACCAGTGAACGAAAGGGGAAAACTTGGTGCATCGGGGGAAGATAAGCGATCGCCCCAGATAGCGAGAGAAAGCCCCTGCTCTAGCCGCGAAAGAAATCGGCCTTCCAGGCCGATCCGGAGGCTTGACAGGACGACACAGAAGAGGGAAGCGAAAAGAGGGAAACAGCGGAGACGAGTGAAGGAGCGTATGAAAGATATCAGTTGGCGGATTTTCAACATCTAGAAGGAAGAGATAAGAAATATTGCCTCTTTTGCTGAGTTGTGGACATTAAGGACGGCAGAGAAAGACTCCCTGAATGTAAAAGCGGCGATTTCTATTGGGAGCGGAATGTGCAGCACAGGACTTTGACAGAGCAAAGAGCGGTGGGGACAGATAGTCCTGATTCAACCCGAAAACCGTATTGCTGCAAGATTTAAAAAAGACTGCTTGAGCAAAAAGGCCTGAAGGATTGACAGAAAGTGAAGACAGTATGAGGAAGTGAGAGGAAGGTAGCGGAAGAAGAGGACTTGAGACCAGAAGGTGACAAGACAAGAGACTGGGAGACATTTTGAATTTGCGAAGAAGGAAACAGACGTTCTTTAGACGCTGAGCAAGTATTGAGTACATGGGAGGAAATTTGCACTAAATTAGTTTGAGTTTTGGATTTTATATTTATACATACCATATCTTGTTAAATTTTATCTGTCTATATTGAAATATATGAATAAGAATGTCGAATATTGATACTGATACTTACAGAATATACTTTGGATGAGTAGAGAATTAACTATATGTTGATTAATTGATAGATTTGAAACAAACTTTTGAGCATTGGGGAAGGAAGAATAAAATCTTTTTATTAAAAAGTAAAATAGAGGTATATAAGTAACAGAGGAACATAATTAATTTTGGGAACGGATTGTCAAAATTAACTAAATGGTAGTAGAGAGTAAAGTGGGATAATTGTAAATAATACAGAGACAATTTGATAAAAACTGTGATATCCTAGACACCAATTGGAGATAGAATATTAATAACAGTTAGAAGCTGTGCATATTGGAACAAACTTTGGAGTATACTAAAAATGACTAGCACGACTTCAACAATCACTAAACTAGGAAAAAAGACAATTCCTCCAGCCCCTGTCGGTCAATGCACTATTGAAAGTACAATAGGGGAGAGAGCTGGGGTAATTACGTCACAAAACATGCAGACAATCCTTACTAGTATCCAAGAAACGATGCTTAAAATGCAAGAGTCGATGGATAGGCATTACGAAGAGATGAGGGGTAATATGGGGGATATGAAGGATGACATACGAAAAGTAGATGATAGAATGGGAATATTAGATGAGAGAATGGAGACAATTCAGGAGGTCTTAACAAATAACGAACAAAGGATGAAAAAGATGGAGAAACAAACAGAACAGGTGGAGCAAAGACTGGAAGGAGTAGAGAATAGACTAGATCTAGTTAATAGTGACCTCGAGGAAGCTATTTCCCACTTGGAATTAGAAAAATTGGCTTTTTCCCTTAGATTCCAGAATGTACCCGAAAGTAAACGAGGTCCAGGCAGAAGAAGAACATCATGGCTTAAAAACCTAAGGGACTGGTTTGGACAAACTTAGCAGCACTTTTTCATGCGGCAGTTGACAAAAATAGGATTGCCAACATGATCGCCAACATCCGATGATGGATATGGCACATTATTATATAACTTAATATTTATTGCTGACTGCATCCCCCTTATAAACTTTTTGCGTGAAACAAAAAAATGAACATTTATAGTTTTGATCAGACAGAATAAATTATAGAAAGCAAAGAATTATGTTGTAATCACAGAGAAAGAGGTAAATTTATAAGTGTGTTTAGAATTGCTGTGAGGAGGATTGAAGACGCTTTTTTGTATCTTTTTCTTTTCTTTTTTCCCTATCTTGCACTTTTGGCTTTCTCTTTGTTTTCTTCCTTATTTTATAAACGTTTGTATTAGTTTTCATCTTTATAAAAAAATAATAATAAAATGTTTATATTTATATCTATATAAAATAAAGAAATCCCAGGGAGTTGATGCACTAAGTGAGGAATTTCTAAGCTTTGGCTATTGCCTCTCCAAGATTCTGGGAAACTGCCTTCACCTCCCGTTCCTGTAGGCATCTCATTTGGTTGGAAACCGAAATCCCCATTATAGCTTCCGCCTGGCAGGCAGGAAAAGGAGAAGCGGGTATTGATGCCAGAGTAGCCTACCTGAGCTGGAGTGGTACTGATGGCTAAGCAGCCTGACTGGCTCTTTTCAACCCACCATTGAAGCAGCTCTTAACTTCCCTCTTTTGAAGTAGCGTTTATGTGCAGGAACAGAGAGCCGAGGTGGCGCAGTGGTTAAAGTGCAGCACTGCAGTTCAGCAGTTCAGCTGTTCAAATCTCACCGGCTCAAGGTTGACTTAGCCTTCCATCCTTCCGAGGTCGGTAAAATGAGGACCCAGATTGTTGGGGGCAATGTGCTGAACTCTGTAAACCGCTTAGAGAGGGCTGTAAAGCACTATGAAGCGGTATATAAGTCTAAGTGCTATTGCTATTGCTAACAGGCATAAACCCACCCGCAGCATCAAGCTGCAGGAGAGACGTGAATGCAACTTACTCCAGGCTCCACTTGGTTTCTGTCTGCTATATCGATATGAACAACTTCCACGTTTTTCCATGTATTGGGATCCAAGTCATGGACCTGTAGGAAGAGAAAGCACCGCTGATCACAGGGCCAACCCCCCTCCTTCCCTTTGCACGGGGGCAAATACCTGCTTGCGAGGCACACCTAGCAGCAGGGAGGCCTTCCCACAGACCTTGGCAAGGCAGCCAGGAAAGCTAAATCCAGGCTCTGCCAATCTACAAGGAAAGCTAAGGGGATTGTTTCAAAGAGGAATATACGGGCCCATTCTTAAAGTGAGCTACAATAATGAACATAAAACTTAAAATAAGAACACCCACCTTCTACAGTCCAGCTTAGGTATTTCGAATTTGGACATTTAATTGTGCTTTTATGTGCTAGTTGTTTTACCCATATCCATCGCTACTCTTCTCTTTAATTTTCTTAAACTGCTCAAATCACTCTGATCAGAAAATACACCAATGTTTTAAAACACCCAACACAGTCTGGAGGCAGAAGAAAAACTCAGTCCCAGCACTGAAGCAATGTTAATCTCCAAACCCCAAGCAGGAAGCTGCCGATCCTCCCTGAGTGGTGGTGGGAGCCACGCAAACCTAAGCTGAGCAGGGGGCCCTCCATTTCCCAGAGCCAGAAACAAAGTGTCTAAGGCCAACTTACATTGTCCAACGTGCCCAAGTCAGGCTTATGCCAAGTCTCAATTTTGATAAAAAAATCCTCTTTCATGTATTCATTCTATGGAAAGAAAAGCAAATGGAAGTGCATCTCAAGACAAAGATAGACCCCGAGTGGGAGAAGTGGGCAAAAAATGGCAATGTTAGTTGCACAGAGACACCCCTCCCCGCCAAGCATTTCTTGGAAAGTTCAGTGGGAGGCAGGATAAGAGAAGACTAGTGTGAGGGACATGTTTAGCGGCAGAGGCCACAGGTCTGCTAAGGGGCTCCTGCAGTGCGCATAGAACATGCGCCCTGAAATACAGCACTGGAATATGCAAATTCCAGTCCAAACTTCTCTGCTGGAAGTGACCCATGTTGTCTAACATGCAAGTAGGGGGTGTGGTTTGCAGAAGATTAGAATGAAGATTTCCCCAAAGGTCCTGTGCTGGAAAGCTCAAGGGCTGCTCTGAGGAGGGGTGGGGGTGCTCATTCCCTTTGCAGGCCAGCCCCACCTAGCTCCCCGCCAGCCTTCTTGCTCTTTCACTTTAAGAGAGGACCCTTAACACGGAAACCCAAGGGCCTGTGAATTGTTGCTAGGCCACAATGACAAGCATAAGAAGAGAAAATACTCACCGTAACGACTGATCGCCAGGACGTTATGGAAAGAGAAAGAGATGGAGAAAAGAGAAGTGACTGCACTGTAACAGGACAGCTATGTAACTTCACTATGCTCTCTATATTATCCAGATTAAATGCCACGTAAAACGGGGTGGCCACAGAGCCCCATTTGAAAGCGAGCAAAGAAACAGCTAGTAAAATCATAATGTTTACCATCTTCTAATCTCAGCACAACAAATATGCACCAGTCCCTCCTAACCACTAGACATCAGACTACAATGGAGATTTTACAGTATCCTTCCCAGTGGCGGGTTGCTTCCTTACTGGTGCCAGTGCACTGCGCGCGCATCTCCACATTTTGGGTGCACGCACGCTCGCTATGCGCACCCCCTCATGCAATTTTGCTTCTGCGCATGTGCGGAAGCAAAATCACGCTGAAATCTTGCGAGGGGACGTGTGCATGCGCGAGATTTCAGCGCGATTTTGCTTCTGTGCATGCGCAGAAGCAAAATCGCCCAAAAATTCACAAAAAAAGATGGCGACTTGCGCGATGGACCGGCAGAGAGGGCTCCAGAGCGGTCGCGCGCAAATTGCGCAATCGGCCGCTCACTACCAGAGCTGTGTACTGGACAGTTCCAGCAGGAACCCACCTCTGATCCTTCCCCTGGAGTGGAGTGGGGTTGGAATGGAGATTTTACAGTATTCTTCCCCTGCCACACCCACTGAACCGGTAGTAAAAAAATTTGAATCGCACCACTGATCCACAGCTAACAGCTAGGCTGATCAAGTTCTTCTGTTCATAAATCATCCCTTCCTTACAGATAAGAGGCAATCAGTTGCCTGCTCTCACACCTACCATGAAATTAGCTGGAATGAATCAATACTAAGTCTTAAAGTTCTATTTAATCCGCATTTCACTCTAGTGAGCAGCAACTAAATTTGCAGTTGCAGATGGTTCTAGATCAGGGCACTCCAACTTTGGCAACTTTAAGACTTGTGGACTTCAACTCCCAGAATTCCTCAGCCACCAAAGCTGGCTGAGAAACTCTGGGAGTTGAAGTCCACAAGTCTTAAAGTTGCCAAGGTTGGAGACCCGTTTAGAGTCCTGTCTGGCTCTACCAGAGCATTTAACTGGCCCTCTGGAGAGCATCCTTGCCCTGACAAAAAGGGAAGCGCACACTGACCTGTTCTACAGTAAGGATATGCATTCCAGGCTTTTTCGTGAAATACTAGGGAGCCTTCTGGAGCAAACATCCGCACAAAGCCAGGCACTTTGCTATGAGGAAGCAGAGTCACAGGTTTATTTTTGCCAAAAAAATAAGATCAACAGTTTTTACTCCCATGTTAGCAATCTCTTCATAAACACATTCTTCTCATGGCGTTGCGTGACTTTAGTAGCTCAGCGCAAAGGCGCTATGGATGCGTTTCCGCAATCATCACTTGCTCCTTTTTGAAAGTATATACCGCCTTCTCAGCCTGTCCCAGGCTCCCTAACCCCGCCAACTCCCCAGAAATACAGCTGCAGCTGTTCCAGTCAGCCTTGCATTAGCTGGCCTCCCCCACAGTTCCCTATAAAAAGAGCCACGATTTTGCAGGGCTGCGATGTTAAGCAAGTGGGTAACAAAAACGCATCTCCAGGCACAACGGTTTGAAGCAGGGGCGGCTTCGGGAGCCCCCCCCCTACCTCTTCAGGTGGTAGATCTTGTGCGTGTACTGGCCCTTCTCCCCATCCTTCTCGTAAGGCTCGTTGGTCAGGACCTGGATGCCTTCTCCGCCTCCCGTCTCGTTTTTGCTGGCTTCGGCCACGGAGTACAGCTGTCCGACCTGATACTAACAGGAGACCGCAGCAGGATTGGGACCCCTCCCCACCGCCTGAAGGGCAGAGCCCCGGCCGGAGCTTCCTTCCCGGAGGGAAGCCAGGCTTAACCCTTCCCCCGCCGGCCTTGGCTTCATCCCCAGGAGGGGAAGCGGCTCTGGGGAGGGGGCATTGGAGGGGAAGCAACACCTACCTCCTGCACCGAGCAGGGCAAGACCACGCGGCTGCAAAGGGGAACAGAGCGGGCTGGTCAGCCGAGGGAGAGGCATCGCCAGCCGGGCGGCCGAGGCCCCAAATGAGCCCCGCCTCGCGCTTCGGAGGGCCCGCCGGGACACCCACCCCGCGCAAGGAGGCAGCGCCCGCCGCTCCCCCCCCCGCGGATGAACCGAGCCCCCCTCCCCCCACTCCGGGGCCCGCCCCGCGCCGCTCACAATTCTTTGATGAGCACCATTTTCCCGCAGGCAGCAGCCCAACGCGCATGCGCCGTCGGGGCCGCCTACCCATAGGACACAGCGCGAAGCACTTCCGGGAGCCGAGCCTCGCCCCATCTCGGCCGGAACCAATCACGGCGCAGCAAGCGAGGGGCCGTCCGTGCGCTGCCGGTCATTGGTTGACAACCTAACGGATCCGGCTCCCCAACCAACGGTGCGACATAGCGGGGGTCCTCAGGTCGGCCCACTATGATATTCGTAAAATATCATGTACTGAAAACCATGCTTGTACTTCTTATATATTCATACATTATGTATACTTTGTCTGTAATCATATACACGCTTGACAAAATAAATAAAAATAAAAACTATAGCTCCGCCCCCGGAAGTGGGGGGTGTCAGGCGGATGACCATAAATCTAGGAAAATGTAAACCTTTAGAGGCGGCCCCTGAAATCCCACGGCCGCGTTAAGCGGGGCAGCCTGGGTCGCTGGGGACCCGAGTTTGGAGCGGCGTCGGTATCTCGGTCCTCGCAGACGTCATGGGATGAATTGCTTCCAGGCCAAGGTCATCGCTTCCTCTGCGCACCGGAAGCGCCCGCGCGAGAACGTCCCCTCGCCAAGGGGCACCGCTGGAGAAGCTTCTCGGGCAAGCGAGTCTTCATAGAAAAGCCCGGAAGTCCAGTTGAAGGAAGCGCCTCCGAGTCCGCCCCCTCTCTCTCCCCCCCCCCGGAACGCACGGGAGAGACAGAGCGAGAGGGAAGGAAGGAAAGAGAGCTCATGCTTTAATAAAGACACGGGGACCACAAAGGGCGGCCAGGCGGCCTCAGCAAGTGCCATAAAAATAGGGACTCCTCTGTACAAGGCAGATTCGGAATATAAAACGCGTAACGCCGCCCGGAAACGGAGGCGCGGCTACAAAATAAGTCCGACGGGCCAAACGCGGCGCTCCTTCCCGGCGAGGACGGACGGGGGCCTTTCGAAGCACCGTCGCGGAGGCCCGCCAGGAGCGGCTTTGCATAGGGTCGAAGGGGCCTCCGGGACCGATCCCGAGTGGGGGCCCGGCGCGGCTCCGGCGGCAGACGTGGGCATCTTTAGGCCGCAGCGGTCTTTTCCTTCCGTCCCTGGCCCCGAGGCGAGCGAGGAAGCCGGGCCTCCCGTCGCACCCCTTCAGCCCAGAAAGGAGGCGCCTCGCTCCCCCTCCCCAAACCCGGGCGCGCTCGATGCTCGGCTGCATGCAAACTAAGGAAAGATCCCGACATGGGACAGAATGATACCCGCCCCCTGCCTTCACCCACCCGCCACCCCCTTCACAGGACACAAAATTTAAACGGGAAGAGACAGATGGGCCGACGACATAGGGAGGGAGAAGCTGGGAGAAGGAAAGCGGCCTCTGGTGCAGCAGCCTTCCACTCCGGCCTCGAGCGGATCCCTGGCGCGGCCACTGCCCAGTCGTTTGGAGATTGGTACCGCGCGGAGCCTGCCGCCGGTTCCTGTGCTGCCACAAGGTGGCCTGCCTGGCACAGCCAGGAGAGCCTCTGGGTTGGCCCTTGAGATAGAAGCAGCCGTGTCCTTGACCTTACTTTGCTTCTCAGCCGGCTGTCAGAGTGAAGCCTTCTCCAAACCCTCCCTGGAAGCACTGACAAAATGGCTTGTATTTCTACACAAAAAATTGTGTGTGCTGCCTAATAGAATTGCTGCCCCTCCCCCACCCAGCACCACTGAGTGGCAACTAAGAAGATGGCGAATAGCCGGCTGTCACAAAGCAAGATCCATAGGCCCGGCCTCTGCTCAAATCCATCTTGCTGGGCTCCAGTTCCCCAACCTGCTTCCCACTGTACTGCATCTTTCAAGCCGGTGAACAGGAAAAAATGCCCAGAAACTCCACCCAGGCAAACAAAAAAATGAGCCACTTGAGACTCAGCACTTTGATGAAGGGAAGAACCTTCCTGGAGACAAAAACTTGTAGCCGTTGCCAGAAGGTAGCCGTATGGGGTAGCTGGACTCTAGAGCGCTGCTGCAGTCAGCTGGAGGTCTACGCCCATTGGGAGAGTTCTTCTGCAAAAGAGCACAGGGAGCAGACAAGTCCTTCAGCTCCAGTTTGTCCATGGCTTCCTCTTTGCTACGCCGGGGAGACAGGTTCAGCAGGCTCAGCACATCTCGTTTGGAGGCCTTCCCAGAAGAGCTGTGGGAGCTCCTCGTGGGTCCCGTGGGTTGCTGGGGGACATTTTGCCAGAACATCTTCAGATTGTGAATGGCCTGCACCTTTCCATCGATGGCCGCCATCTTGAGCTTGTCTAGGGCAGGTGGGTTGCCGGGGCTGGAACGGGCTGAGCTGGCAGAGGAATAGGAAAGGGCTGGGGAGGGAGTGCTGTCCGCTGGGGATCGATGCCCTGAGCTGGGGGAGATGTTCTGTGGAGACCTGGATATATGGGCACTGTATGGAGAGCTGGGATACTTCAGCCTGAAGACTGGCTGATCTGCCATAGGCCCATAAGAGTCCAGGCTGGGGGGAACCTGCCTAGCATTTTCCTTGGTGGATGTCTCGGAGGGAGAAGGGCTGTTGTCTCCAGAACTGGATGTTCGCAGGGAGGAACTCCTAAGGAGGAGCTCAGGCCTCACTGGTGTAGGAGAAGGCTGACTTTTGATGCTGGAGCACAGTGGCCTGCTAAAGGCACTGGTCTCTGAGGACCGGAAGGTGGCGACCTTGGAGGGTGAGGCAGTCCCTTCATCCAAGCTGCTGCTTCGGCCAGGTTGGTGAGGACAGTGACTGCTGCCGGCACACTGGAGGTGCTCCACGGCGAGGAGGTGACTCTGTGTTTCCTGCAGGATCTTCTGGGCCAGCTCCTGAGGATCCAACTTTGAGCCATTCCCTTCCTCTTGGGATTTGACAGTGCTATCCGTTTCGGTACTGGAATGGTCTGATTCACCTATATCTGAACCCGTTCGTTTCCCAACCTTCTGGAAAGGGGAGTTTGGGCTGGGAATGAGCATCATTTTGCCCGGGGAGTTTGGGGAGCTGATGCTATGCTTGAAGTTAACAGAGCCTCTGACTTCTCCAGTCTGGGAGAGGCTGTGGTCTATGGAAAACATGCCTGGGCTCTCCTGGTATACTGCCAGAGGCTCATTGCTCACAATGGAGAACCCTTCATACTCCTCTTCATCTTTGCTGGAGCCAGCTCTGGCTTGTGTCGAGAAATTGCTCTGTGATAAGGAGACCCTCTGG
This sequence comes from Diadophis punctatus similis, assembly GCA_023053685.1. Classification (NCBI taxonomy): domain Eukaryota; kingdom Metazoa; phylum Chordata; class Lepidosauria; order Squamata; family Dipsadidae; genus Diadophis; species Diadophis punctatus. The sequence continues at coordinate 7,807,728 of JALIGW010000030.1, forward strand.
GGATAAATGGCCTTAGACCTCTCAGAGTCTTGGTGCCCCCTGGAGCCGCCTACCTCACACGTGCCCTCAGGCTTGGAGACAAAGCTAATGGAAGAAGCAATGGAGCTCAGGCTGTAGACGGAGATGGCGTCTGAGGCCAGGCTGTCTGGGCCCGTAGGAGAGAAGGGGGGATTGTGGCCAGGAAGCGGCCCGGGATTGGAGATGGATTGGGCTGAGGCCAGTGATTCAAGCGAGGAGGAGCTGTCCAAGCTCAGACGTTTGGGAAGTTCTGTGGAGTCTAGAGAGGAATGGGACAGCAAATTAATTCTAAAACAGCACAACTGGGGAACACAGGTTTAAGGTCCTCCCATTTACAAGGGGTTAGGGCCCATGAAAGTCAATTTTTGGCTTCACAGACACTCCAAGATTGTCTGCCCTCTCTCAGATGGTTCTTCGCTAGAACTTCACCTTTCTTAAGCTCTTCCCCCTTCCTGCGACTGTGATAAGTGGCATCATCTGCTCTTGTGCACCAACGTATGGTTGCCCTGGGCAGTGTTGGGCTTCAGGGTTTGGTGACTATGGTTGCAGATTTTCAGATACCAGCTGTGAAAGCCTACACCAGTATGTTGTACTGCTTGTGGAAGCCAGAAGCCCAGCAACAGCCAAGGGACATGGCCAGACTGCCTCTGCCATCGTTCTGTCCTAGTGACTCTTCCCCAGCCCAGGAGCTCTGAAAAGAAGCTGCTCTCCCCCAAGGTCTCCGTGCCCCCCCCCCCTTTTCCTCAGAAAGAGCCTCACCAAAAAGAGCCATCAGAGTCTGGAGTGCAAAATGCATCGTCCGGCGGCTGGCCTGTTTGCCCGTCTTCAGAATCACTTCCTCCTGCCCGACCTCGCACAGATCAAACCCTGCAAGCAGCAAAGCAGAGCCAGGTGAGCCCATGAGATTCTTAGATCCCCCCCCCCGCCTGTCTCCAGCCCAGCACAAGCTGTGGGAGCCTCTTGGGGAGCACAAGAAGGGAGACCAGCCCTCCTCCCTGTCTTTCCAAAGACGTTTGCCTACCAAGAGCTGCCAGGAACTCATGGCAGCCGGGCAACCGCCAAAGCTGAACACTGATGGAGACTTGAATTGGGACCAGTGCGAAATCTTGCTCCTTCTCTCCAACCTGGAGCTGCACTAAAACCTGATGGAGCTGAGGAGGAGGAGGAGGAGTTGCCAGTCAGTTGGTTCCAGCCCATCCTTCTGCCCTATCCTCCCAAGGTTTGCCCCAGGAAAATACCAGGGAAGAAATGGCGCAAAAGCAGCAAGGAAGAAAGGGGGAAGCCCAACCCACCCAGCCCTGCCCCTCTGCTCAAGCAGGGAAGGGGCCTAGGGGATTCAAGGGGGGGATCCTGTACTCACCATTCCCACCATATTTTTAACAGCCTTTGGGGAGTAGAAAGGGCAGGCAGGCAGGCAGGGGGTGGGGAGGGGTGGAAAAAGAGAGAAAGAGAAATGTTTAGAGCTAGGCTGGAATGCAGGGCAGCAGCTCAATGATGCTTTCGAGCAGCAAGAGGGGGAGAGCGAAGCGTTTGCTCAGGTGCCATGCCTGGAGCTGGGACCTCCAGAGGCAGCCTGCCCCACTGCCACGAAGGCAGGCCAAGACTTGCCTGGCTAATCAGCTGCTCTCCTGTTTCAGAGGCGGTGATCAGCTTGCAGAGGGCCTGCAGGGCAGCATTTGGCAAACCTGCGAGGGGGAGGCAGAACTTGAAGGACTCGGTCGCTGCAGCCCAGGGTGCCAAGGTTACCCCAAGGGGCCCAACGTTTACTCACCAAGCAAAGACTGGATGGTGCTGCTGCACTGCTGCAGTCGGTCCCCGGGGTCCGCCGTGGGGAAGAAGACAGCGGCTGGAAGCCCACTGGCTGGAGGGTCCAGCCGGAAGCCCACTGCTGTCAGCAGGGCCTGCCAGCCAGGGATGCCTCCAACTTTATTCTCCACGCTCTGCTGAGAGGTGTACATGGAGTTGTGCTGTCCACTGTGGATCCGCTGCAAGGACTTCTCCACCTAAGAGGGAGGCGAGGGAGTGAGCTGCCTGAGCACTCAAGAGGCACTTCCAGGGCACCTCAGCGGCCTCAGGCGACAGACTGCCCGGTCCCTGATGCTCCTCACCAGATGCAGCAGGACCCGCAAAGCATCTCGTGCTCGTTCCGGGTGCTGCAGGATGTCAGTCAAGGCTTGCCCCACCAGGGAAGAAGGACTGTTGAGTTTCACATCGCTGCCGATCAGCACAAAGCCTGAGGAGCAGAAACGGGAGCCTTGGGGCACACGGACACAGGCAAAGGCCCCACCAGGTCATGAGCTCCGCCTGTTCAGTCCCTGCACAGCTTCACATTTCTGAGTACCTTCGATGTACCTCTTCTCACTCCGAGTCGCCTCGTAGCAGAACAAGGTAGCATTTTTAGGCACATAAAGCTGCAGCGGCAAGGTCGCTGCTGTTTATGGCAACCAGTCTCTCTCCCCCGACTCCTAAGCCCCCAGGGGACAGCATAGCAGTTGCCTTCTCCCACAGGACTGTGAATGGCTCCCCACAAGCTGTCCAAGACTTGTTAGTCCTTCCTCACCTGCCCAGTTGGAGGGGTGGGAAAACAGCGTGCTGCTCTGCAGCCTCTTCATCGCCTCACTGAGAGCAGCGCTGGCCTTCAGCCCGTTCAGCAGGGCAGAGTAGAAGGTGTGCACAAAGGTCTTGGATGCTGCCACTGGGACTGGCCATAAGGAGACCAGGACACAGAGTGCACCGGCAGCTAGGAAGGCCCGCGTCAGCCCTACCAGCCCATCCGCTGTGACCTTGCTGTTGGATTCTTGGTAGGAACCCAGGAACACCAGCTTGACTGGCAAGCGAAGTTCCAGCACGTCGGCTGCTGTGAGCAGAAACTCCTGCAGTGGTGGGCAGTCCGAGATGCTTTCCACATCACTCGCATCGTCCTGCATGCGCAAGGACTCTGGGATCGTGTAAGAGTTTCCAAAGGACCCCTTGTGACTGGAGGTTATGCTCTCGGCATTGGGCGTCAGAACCAGGGCAGCCAGCTTCCAAGAGATGTGCGTAGCGAAATGCACACATTCAGCTTGTGCCAGGGCACTCATCACTGTCTCCTTGGTGGCTGCACTGCCCACCAGTGCCTGGCAGCCAAGCAGTTCTGATACCACATAGGCCTCTTCTTCCGCAGAGGGCATGGGCCCCCACAGCCAGCGGTCCATCACGGAGGACGGCAGCTTCGGGTTGCCAATGACAGCGGCCGTGGAAGAGGAGCTGCCATAAGCTGAGGCGTTCTTCTTGGCCTGGCCCTGGAAGAGAACACTCAGCTTCAGTGGGAAGAGCAGCAATACTGACAGCAATACCACTTCTAGCCTTACCTAGAAGCTACTGCTATGAGAATCCCCCGGTCATGTGTAGCCACCCTCCAAAGAACTTACCTTTTGCCCCTTGGAAGGAAGCAATATGTTTGTTTGTTTGCCCTGCCTGTGCCTCTCCTGAGCTCTGTGCCCTGTTTGGAAGCCCCATCTTTCCAGGAAAGATGGCAGAGGCAGAGCGGTCTGGGGCAAAATTCTACCAAGAGAAGCAGGGGAAGAACCAAGGGAGCCTGCATCGGAATGGGATATTCCTAGCTGTCACCCTGGGGGCACAAGACCCACGCTGCCCACCTTGGCACTGGCACTCAGGGCTTGGATGGAGGGCACAGCAATAAGGCTGAAGCGTTCATATAGATACTCGTTGGATGAGCTCCCCTTGAGAAGAGCGAATGGGATGAGGTACAGCTCTCCCTCCAGGACAAGGACCAGCTGCCGGTGACGCCCCACTGGGCCACTGGAGTGCATCAGACCCTGTGAAGGGAGAAAAGCTGCATGAGCATTCTTGGGCTTCTGGTCAGGAAAAACCCTAGAGCCCCTCAATATCTGGGGATCCTCCCCCACCACTGCATCTGAGCCACCGCTACGTCCTCCGTGTCCTCGCTCATCAGGTGTTTTGACTCTTCGTTGGGGCTGATCCCCAAAATCTCACCCTGCGCTTCCTGTGGCTGTCAAGGGGCTTCCCTCCCTGTGAGGCCAAACAGGAATGGCACGGCGGATCCAAGCTGCCACGAGTGCTGCAGCAACCCAGAAGCGCCTCCTTTCCTGCGTCAGCCCAGGAGGGGAGAGCACGAGAGGTTGGGAAAGGTCTGGAGGAGTTTCAGAGCACAAGATGGAGGCCTCAGCCCCAAAGTGGCTCCTTCCCAAAGGAGCCCTCCCTGCTTCTGCAGCTCTTCCTGAGCCCCTGCCCATCTGGCTGCGCCCCATGGGAAAACCCCAAGCTCCGCAGGGCCCATCTGGGGTTCAGCATCTGGGCCCCAGCTCACCCCTTCCAGGGGTCCGATCAGCATGTCGTAGAGGACCCGGAGGGGCGTCTTGCTGGAGGAGTCGGGCCATCGAGGTAGGGAGGATGTGAGGCCCTCCTCCTTTGCTGTGGGGGATGCAGGGCCAGCAAAGAGGCTGCTGGTGCTCTGGCAGCTCCTGTGGAGACAGAAGGCATGAGGGGGGGGAGGCTGAGGAGGACTGACCTCCCACCTCCCGACCATGGAAGAGCCTGGCCTGCCTCCCACCGGCCTGCCTGAAGTCACAGAGCCAGCAGTCCGTGCGTCCATCTGGAGAGCACCCCGGGCAGCCCCTCCCTGTTGGGGCTTGCTGTATCTCCAGTTGCCAGCCCCTCCCTGTCCCCCCCCCCCCAACAACTGGCCTGCAGCTCTGGCTCTGAGAGTGCAGCTGTCAAAGCCTGGGAGGAAACCCATCTCCCTGTGCTCCCCGGTGGGATCCATCAGAGCCCAGCAGATTCATTCAGCTAACCAGGTTGGTCATCAGGTTGGCTGGGGGGAGGGAGTGGTGCCCTCAGCAGTGCCAACACTGCAGCCTCCTTGGAGCGTTGGTGAGTCTCCCGAGTCAGACAGGAATAGAGGCTGCCCCAGCCTTGCCTTCCTTCCCCCCCCCTCCCCTTTGGGTTAACATTCTGGAACGTCACAATGTCCATCCTGATTAGATGATCCAGATGGGCCTCCCATTGAGGGAATTGGGCACCTTCCCTCTTTCCTGCAGGCATCAGGCTTCGCCCATCCTTGGGGGAAGAGCCTCGGAGAAGACCCACAGTTCCCACAGGAGGCTGCTGCAATGCCCGTGCAGCTCAGGGGGACCAGCTCTTGCCTCGTGGCCCTCCCCCCTCATTTACGGCCCCCACAGCCCCTGTGACACAGGCAACGTTCAGCCACGTGGAGCTCACCTGTTGAAGAGGTTGTTCCTGCTCACCATCCTCAGGAAGCCAGTGGGGTCATTGGAAGAGTTCAGCTTGCCACCCATCTCCTCCGGGGGCTGCTCCATCAGGTCTCCTGCTTCGCTCTCTGTCTCACTGCTGGCAAAGGGAAGAGACCTCGGTGGAAGCCAAGGGGTCACGCCGGACCCAGCCATGGGGTGGGGAGCCGCACGGCATCCTGTCTCTGCCGATCATCCACAGCAAGCCAAAGATAGGGCAGGGGGTCGGAAAGCCCGAATAGATCACTGCCAAACTCTGCCCTGCCCCGTTAAGGTTCCAAGAGGACAGCAGGAAGATGCTCTCGAGAGCCTCATCCAGACGGTCCCTTCCAAAATGGGGGCACCCTGCTGGGACTACAAGCGCGGGCATCAACCGCCTGGGTCTCCCTGCAAGCGCTCTGGGATGGGAATCTTCCCTGTCTGAATGAGACACTTTCCATTCAGAATCTGTTTCTAGTCCATTGGAGATCCAAAAAGATGCTTTTTTCAAGAGGCAACTGGACTTTCTGGGTTTTCTTTGAAGACGTTTCCCTTCTCATCCAAGAAGCTGCTTCTACTCTCCTCCTTCAGAGCTAAAGAAGCTTCTTGGGTGAGAAGCGAAACGTCTTCAAAGAAAAACCAGAAAGTCCAGTTGCCTCTTGAAAAAAGCATCTTTGAGGCGGCCCTGACCTGGCTGACGGAGAGCCTCTGTAGACAGTCCATCGGAGGCTGTTTCACGCTACAATTGTTCCTCCAGCCCTGTGCTTTGAGCAGGGCTTCAGGGGCAGCTGTGCTTGGAGCCCCAACCAGGATGGTGGAGGCGGCAGCCTTGTTCCCAATGCAAATGGAAGTGAGCAGACAGGCCCTTGGCGGAAGTGGACCAGCCTCTGCTCTGACGGACAAGCACTGGGCTGAATGGACATGCTTTCATTCATCAGCTGCCCCTGAATGCCCAGGGCTTGGCATCGCCTCCACTGCTCAAACATCCTCTGAGCCAAGGAAGCTGACTTCCCACCTCTGTTTGAACGCACACACACATCTGTTTGCCTCTAGGTTGGGGGAAGGGAGGTGCTGTCCATTTGTGACAGGAATCCCACTCGGACCCCACACGCACCTGCAGGGATAGGCACTCACCTCACAAAATGGGGATCCACCCCCAGGGCTTCTCGTACGCTGGAGCTGAGCTGCTCTAGCGCTGAGCTGGCGAGTGTGTGCAGGCCCGAGCTCCTGTCTTGCAAGTCTCCCGAGTGCCCAGCTGGGCCCTCACCCAGGTAGCATTCGTGGAACTTCAGGATCCCTAAAAGCAGAGAGCAGACCGGCTGCAGGGAGACTCGACAGGCAGAATCCTGACAGGCTCCCCAGCACAGCAAATGTTGCCGGGCAAAACACTTGGAGAGAACAGAAGGTGGTCAGAGACATAACCCCCCCCCCCATCCAGGGGGCACTTCTTAGCCACTGGAGGAGTCGGAGGGGGGAGAGCAGCACGCCCCCCTCCCAGGAGGAGCGTGTGCCCAGCCCCCTGCTCTACCTGCCCCAGGAGCCAAGAGCCAAGAGTATAGGTATCCCGCTGCCAGTGAGAAGTAGAGGACCAGTCCCCTCTGGCCATTCACTGTCTCCAGGACCTGATCCACCGTCACAGGGGTGTAAGGGTCAGAATCCTGCTGCCCAGTCTGACGCTCCACCAGCAGGTCAGCAAAGGCTCTCGTCCGACCTCTTTCGGCCACTGCCAACGCCTCATCGTGATGGCCTGCAAAAGACAAACACCCCCCAGTGACATTTCGGCTGTGGCCCAGGAAGGGGGGGGAGCTATAGACTTCTCAGGCACCAGCTGATTTAGCCTCTTCCCTCCCCCACCCCCTTTAAGCCAATGGTTATGCCAGCAAGACTGCCCAGATGCCGACCCATAGCAACCCCGAGCGCGTGCTGAAGTTGCGCCATCCAACCCCCTACCTTTTCCTCTCCTGCAAAATCCGCCCTCCTCTTACCCAGTGTAACCAGCACCCGTTGCAGGGCCTGATAGGAAGAGGTCTGCAGGTCAAACAGCGAGAGCTTGTAGTCGATGCTCAGCCGTGCTTCGTGCCGGATGGTCTCAAAGAGGGCCGAAGCCCGGTAGAGCTGTGAGAGGAAGCAAGCATGGGGGTCAGTCTCTGCCGCTCAGCCAAGGACGGTGGTGTCCCTGTAGGCGCCCACTGCCCACCTGATGCTGAGCCTCTTCCAAGTTACCACTCGCCCAAAGCGAAAGGCCCAAGCCGTGACGGATCCTGGCTTCGTCCTCCCTGCGCCCCAGCTGCTCAGCCAGCCTCAGCCCTGCAGGAGGAAGGAGGAGGGGGGATCTGAGGGCCCACCAGCCTCTTGCTGCCACCAGATTCCCCTATTTTCTTCACATGTCTTCACCAACCTCTCCCAGAACGTGGCTTAATTTGCCCTTCACCACACCACTGAGGAGGACTCAGGCTTTGCTCCCCCCAGCCCTCCGAAGGGAGAGCTCCCCCATGCAAGGAGAGGCATTTCCCCTGGGAGCCACGTCCTGCCTCGAGCGTGTCCTGGCTGCAGGCCTTGCGCAGCTACTGACCTTCCTGCAGGTACATCACCGCCTGGGGGTAGTTCAGCAAGGCGTGGTGCGTCCTGCCCAGGCTGCTGTAGGAGGCAGTTTTGGCCGCCAGGTCGTTCAACTGGGCTGCAATGCTGAGGTGCTGCTCCTGGTAGACCACGGCTCTCTCGTAAGTGCCCAGCGACTCGTAGGTCAGGCCCAGGTTGCCGTATGCCCGGCCTTGGCAAGCCGGATTGTTAGTTTCCTCTGCAATCCTCAGGTCCATCTGGTGGTACTGAAGGGCCGTGTCGTATTCTGCCATTTGCTGGTAGACATTGCCCAAGCCGCAAGCTGCGTTGCCCTCCAGGGCCTGGTCCTTCATATCCCGCGCAATGCCCAACTGGCGCTCGAGACAGGAGATAGCTTGTTCGAAGTTGCCCAGCTGGCTGTGCAGAGTGCCCAGTTCGCCGTACGCCTGGGCTTTATCAAAGGCTTCTCCAAGCTCATGGGCCACCACAAGCCTTTTCTCGAAGCAAACCAGGGCCTGCTGCAGGTTGCCCATTGCCCTATGGGAAGGCAACGCCAGGGTTACCCTTCTTTTGCCCGCCTCCCCACAAGAGAGAGCCATCCATCGTAGCAACAGCTGCTCATGCTGCATGCCTGGGCTAGCCTAACCTAGCAGTGGGGCACAGCAAGATCAATAGAGCCGCTCTGCCAACCTCATCTCTCTCCCCAAGTAAATTGCCCCCTCCCTCTACTCTCAGCGTGTTCATGAGAGCCCCTCCCCTCACCTGTGCCCGCTGCCTAGGCCCCGATAGGCCTTCGCCTGGTCCTGCATGCGGCTGAGGCTCTGGGCCACGGACAGGTACTGGTCGTAATACTTGATGGCTTCCTCGTAGTCACCCAGTGCTTCGTAGCAGTCGCCCAAATTGCCAAAGGCCCGGCCTCGGTCCAGCACGGCCTCGCTCCCGCTCAGCTGCTGCAGGGTGGCCAGCTGCTGCTCAAAGAAGCCAATGGCCTCCTCCGTGGCATTCATGTTCATTTTGGTGATGCCCATATTGCCATAGACCTGGGCTTCGATGCCAGGATCCTTCAGCTTCTGGCCCACCTCCAGCTGCTCCTGGTAACCCTTGAAGGCCATGGTGTACTTGCCCAAGGCCATGTAGACCGCCGCCAGGTGCCCGTGTGCCCGGCATTCTCCCAGCATTTCACCCAGCTCTTGATGCACCTCCAGTTCCTGCGTATGGTAGCCCAGAGCCTTGTCATACTTCTGCAGCAGGCGGTAGGCTGAGCCGAGAGCCGCATAGGCGCTCGCCTCCAGCTTCCTGTCTCCGGCCTGATGGGCGAAGGTCAGCTGCTGTTCGTAGAGCCTGACGGCGCTGCCCACGTCTCTCTTGCAGATGGCAATGTCCCCCAGGTTGCCCAGGGCTCGGAACTTGGCCTGAGGGTTGCTGAGGGACTGGGCGAGGGACAGCAGATACTTCTGGCACTCCTCCGCTTCAGAGAAGTGGCCCAGGGCCTTGAAGGCTAGGCCCAGGTTGCAGTAGGCCTTGGCCTGGCTGAGCTTGTCGTGCAGGTCCTTGGCCAGGGCCAGGTCTTGCTCGTAGTACTTCACGGCTTCCTCGTAGTTGCCCAGGCAGTACTGGGCATAGCCTAGGTTGTGGCAGATTTTGCCTTCGCTCTCCATGTCCTGCAGCTCCGGGGAGAGTCGCAAGTATTGCTCGTAGTACGGGGCTGCCTGGGCAAACTCCCCCCGGGAGCAGTGGAAGTTCCCCAGGTTGCCCAGAGCCCGGGCCTCACTCTGGACATCCCGCAGCTCCCGGGCAATGTTGAGGTGGTTCTGGTAGTGCTGGAGCGCCCGGTCGTGGGCCCCCAGAGCTTGATAGGCTACAGCCAGGTTGCCATGAGTGGAGGCCTGGGAGGCCCGATCGTTCACCTCCATGGAGATCTGCAGCTCCTGACGGTGATACTTGACAGCATAGTCAAACATGCCCAGAGCATTGTAGGCATTGCCCATGTTGCCGTAGGCCCTCCCCTGGGCTGCGTAGTCATTCAGCTCTTGTGCAATGGACAGATGCCCCTTGTGCAGCTTCAGGGCCATCTCATAGTCCCCCTTTATCTGGTGGATGATCCCTGCAAGGAACAGCAAAGGGCTGCCTCTGTCCCGGAACCCACACGAGCGCAGGCCAGGAGGCAGCTGAAAAAGTGGGACTCTGCCAGCCCAGGAGGAAAAGACACAGCCCAGCTGAGAATCTCCTGCACCCACCCGGCAAGATCCCCAGGATAATGACTTGGCAGCTGGTTGCCCTGCATGCCTCTTAGCAGCTAGGAAAGGTTCAGCCAGCGCCCCCCGCCCCTTTCCTCTCTGGGCTGAGAGAGATCAAGAGAAGTTTGGTCTCTGCAGATAGCACAGGCAGCCTCTGGATGCGGGGGGGGGGGGGCAAGCGAACAACTAGTTCACTGGAACCAGCATCTTGAGCCCCAACATCCGACAGGAACTTGGGATCACATCTGCATGCACAGGGAACCCAGCAAAGCCTCTGTAACAGCCAGGCAGAAAGTGGTCTCCTGGGCTTGAAGGAAGGGGGGGGGAGTCCTCCTCCTTGGCCCACCTAACCTTGCCTGGCTTCTGGTCTTACAGAGCGCAGGCCTGCACACATCCGAGCATCAGAACAGCAGCACTGCTCCTTTGAGAGGTGTACCCACCATCACAGAGCGTGTGCAAAAGGATTGCCCCCAGATGTCCCCATCCCATAGCGGCAGCTGGAGAGGAAATGCTTTTTGAAGGAGGCTGCAGGGCCTTTCCTCTGCTGGCTTTCATTCCTGGCATAAACACAGGGCCGGAATTGACGTCAGGAACGAAAGCCAGCAAAGGAACCCGAGCCTCTCCAAAAATGCACTTACCTGGCTTGTTCTACGCTTTCAGCCTCCGCTTTCTCAAGAGAAGTTCCTGCTGCCATCTTGCATGGTGTAACTTCAGCCCTGAGTCTCCCCCAAGCTGAGTCCTGGGGTGCCTCCTGAAGTTGCCATGGTGCTTTGTGGGTGTACCCACACAGGCCCCACACATGCCTACCCCCGAGCCCTTGCCCAAGCTGTCTGCCCAGTTTGTGGGCTGGCACGCGCTCTGCTATTGTTTCAGCAAAGGGGAGGAATGGTACCATCAACAGCCTTGGCATGCAGTTTGGAGTTTAAATTTCTTCTCTAAACTCACAAGGTTAAGCCTGGGGGATTAGGGAGCAACAAACCCAACTTGGATGAAAGCCAAGGGGGCTGAGCCACGACCGTCTGCTGCACAGCTCTGCCCAAAGACCACTCACTACCCAGAGGGCCCTGTGCCAGGCTGCCTGTCTGAGGAGGGGTCCTGGCTGAACATACAGGCTCAGGCTCTGGCGCTGGGGGTGTAGCATAGGAAAGCTCATTCTGAAAGGATCCTCTCACCTAGATTGGAAGAGGCACGGCCCTCTGCAGCTCGATCCTGCAGGCTCTCGGCAATGTGCAGCTGCTCCTCATGATACTGTTTGGCCCGCTCCAGATCCTGCATGCAGCGGGCAGCATGACCGAGCCCGGCATACGCTCGCATCTCAATAGGCTTCTCCTCCAGCTCCTGGGCGAGCTCCAGGACATGGTTGTGATAAGACATGGCCTTGTCAAAGTTGCGGTGATAGTGGTAGGCGCTGCCCAGGTTGCTGTAGGCCCGGGCCTCCTCCCGCTTGTTGCTGAGGGCCTTGGCAATCCTCAGGTGCTGCTCGTGGCACTGCACAGCATTTTCAAAGTCACCCATGGCGATGTAGACGGCCCCCATGTTGCCCAGTTCCCGTGCTTCAGACAGCTCCTCTTTGCCTTGCTTGGCGAGAAGGACACACTGCTTGTGGCTGGCCAAGGCGTTGGGGTAGTCCCCGATGGCAGTGTAGACGTGGCCAAGGCTGCTGAGGGCGGAGGAGGCAGCCTGCGGGGAAGAGTCAAGAGGGGCCTCAGGGAGCTGCAGAAGGTGGTGACGGCCCTCAAGGCACACCCTAACACCCTGATAACTGAGACAAGGGCCCCTGAGGGCCACCTGCTCAAGGTGATATAGGGAGGACCATTCTGGATCTTGGGAGCCCAGCCACAGAGCCAGTGGTGGGATTCAAATTTTTTTACTACTGGTTCTATGGGTGTGGCGTGGTGTGGCTTGGTGGGCGTGGCAGGGGAAGGATACTGTAAAACCTCCATTCCCTCCCCACTCAAGGGGGAGGTTACTGCAAAATCCCAATTTCCTCCCAATCAACTGGGACTCGGGAGGCAGAGAATAGATGGGGGCGGGGCCAGTCAGAGGTGGCATTTACCGATTCTCCGAACTACTCAGAATTTCTGCTACCGGTTCTCCAGAACTGGTCAGAACCTGCTGAATCCCACCTCTGCACAGAGCCCCCAAGAGTCGCCCACAAGGACAGAGGTCTTGTGGAGACCTCCTTGGGCAGGACTGCCAGCCTCCTGGCACAGCTACCTGGCCCACTACGGCAACCGAGGCAGAGAGCAAGAAGAGGCAAGAGGGCGCTTCCTCCCCAAGCCCAGGGAGTCATGGCTCTACCACCGCCTGCGGTTGTCCCACACAGGGATTCTCCCCCCCCCCCCCCGGTAGCTCGGAGTCATTTGTGTCTATTGGAAATATTTACACCGCTCCTGGTTCAGGCTCACTGTGGTGGTGAGTGAGCTCTGTCTTCCCATTGTGCCGCTTTATGCAGCAGACCCTTCAGTGGAAGCTATTCATCATCTAGTTTGCCCACTTGGTCCACCGCTCCTTGCCCTCCTGGGCATCCCCCCTTTGTCACTGAGAAGGCATGTAGGCATGGCTCTCCTTCAAAGGGCAAGGTTGGTCCCACTGCGTCATGCCCACAATGTAGCCAGCCCTCCAAGGCCAGATGTCACTGCAGGAATATGGTGGCTGCAGCGCTTTCCTCCAGTCCCTCTACCCTCATCCCTGAGCCAAGTTGGCCTCTGCTAGAGGAATGGCCTGAAGCCAGGCGGACTCCCACTAGCCTGCACGCTTTGCACTGAATGCACCAAGCTGCGGGGACCGAATGCCCACAGCCTCCCATATTTTGAGAATTACCATCTAATTACAAAAAATGAAACACGGGAGTGCACAGGTTCTTTTGGACAGTTATCTGACAGTTAACTGTCTATTTGGAAAGTTAAACTCACAAAGATTTGTGGAACAGCTGTGCCACGTTTGCTTGAGCCCTGACAGGCCCTCCCCACTCCCAGCATCTGTGCCTGGGCTGTCTTCAGATTTGGTCTCGCCTAGTAGCCCACGCAAGCACCACCCCAGGGGTAATCAGGCAAGCCTCCTGGGCAACACCATTGCAGAGCCACGCGAGAGGCGGGTTGTGTCCCCGGATGGATCAACCCCCTCCCAAGGAACACGCTGGGCTTTTCTCCTCCTCATTTGCAAGAACTGGGCAATTGGGGAGCTGCTGGAATGGGGCACCTTGTACCACGTTCTAGCTTCCCCAAAGGTTTACAATTTGGCACAACAGAGGTTGTGTGTTGGCAATAGATCTTAATTGTAAACCCAGAGCAGGGGTGAAATCCAGCAGGTTCTGACAGGTTTTGGAAAACTGATAGCGGAAATTTCGAGTAGTTCGGAGAACCGGCAAATACCACCTCTGGCTGGCCCCAGAGTGGAGTGGGATTGGAGATTTTGCAGTATCCTTCCCCTGCCATGCCCACCAAGCCACGCCCACAAAACTGATAGGGAAAATTTTTGAATTTCACCCCTGACCCAGAGGAATTATAAATGGAAAGATGATGATTGGGCAGAACCCTGCTCCACCAGTGAGCCAAAGATGCCAACCACTAACCCTGATCTTCATCCTTGCTAAGGAGACCACGTTGCTCAGCACCTCTGCACAAGAGACAGCTCTGCACAGGGTAGCTTGTCACCCAGCGCCTCCTCGTCTTCCCAGCATCCATGTCAGGGCTGGCACTGCTACCGGATTTCTGGCCAGCGGGTGCCAAGGCTACCTGAACTGCCAGGCTGCCTTCACCAAGCCTGAGGTAGATTTGGCATTCCAAGGCCAGCTCTGGCTTTCCAAAGCTCTGCAGTGCCGCCTCAGCCTTTTTCACCGCAAAGAGATCCCTCAACACTCCCTCCGTATGCCTGCCTTCCTCTCCTACCTCTCTGTCCTTGAGCTTCATGGCAAGCACCAGCTGATGTCTGTGGTTAGTCAAGGCCTCCCGGTAATTTCCCTTGGAGAAGAAAGCAGAGCCCAGATTGCCATGAGCGCGGCATTCGCCCATCTGGTCACCTGGAGGAGAAGCAAACAAAGCCAAGGGTGAGCTGGAAGGCGCCTTCAGGAGGCTGCCAGGTAAACCCCATCCCCTGGTTCAGCCTGGGGCAACAAGAAGGGGTGCCACCTACATCCCCGATCATCTTTCCTTTCATACCCAAGCCCCTTTGCTTGTCCTAGCAGGCCCAGAGGGTCCGCTACAATGCTGCCGGTGACCCCTGGACATTACTTCCTAACGCCCGGAAAGCAATCATTGTGGCAACGCACAAAGAGATGCCTGAACTTCCTGGGGAGAAAGGGAAGCCACGTAAACCCGCCACCAGTCATCAGATCCCAGTGGCACTGCCCTCCCTCCCACCCACATAACATCATGTGGCTACCTAAGGTCTTGGCAACGTCCAGGTCCTGCTGCATGTAGCCTGAGCTTTTCTCGGCATTGCCCAGAGACCAGTAGGCACTGCTCAGGGCAGAGAAGACGGAGCCCCTCAGTTTCAAGCTGCAGGTGCCGATTTTCAAGGCCGCTTCCAGAACCACAACAGAGGCACCGTGATGGCCAGCTGTCAGCAGCTCCTGCCCAATCACAGAAACCACCACAAAGGGACTCTTGTCCAGCTTCATCCTCTGCAGCTGCTGGTACGTTGGCTCGAGGGACTCTAAGGAAAAAGCAGAGGCCAGTTTACACCACTGGGATGTGAACTTATGATCCAGTTCCCAAAATCCCCCAACGGCATAGCCCATGTTCCAAAGTCAGGGGAGCAGTCATTCAACAAGAGGGTGTCTCGTGGGCTTCCCAACTCTTCCCCTCCTCCACCCTGGCCAAAGAGCCTCCTCTTACCTCGCATGGGAGACTTCATGGCAGCTTCCACCATGCCCACCAGGAGCTGCAGGCTCTTGGGATCTTGGGCCAAGCCGGAGGCAAATGCTGCCAAAGCGTCGGCATGGCGCCCGAGGTACTGGAGGGCAACCCCCTGCCGGAAGTAGGCCTGCGACAACATGAGCAAAGATCAGCTGGGGCTCCTGAAGCGGCAGTGCTGGCACCTGGGAAGAGATTCTTGCCATTGCGCCAGCACGATCGAGGTCTCATTCCTTAGGGCTCCACTGCTGTCCTGCAACAGCCCCCCGTCCTATAGACCACCCGTGCTTCTCACTCAGGCTGGACGCTTTGATGCCGGGCAGGTCAGCCGAAGTCTACCTGCCAGCAGTGGGTCCACATGGACCTCTCCCCTCCAGCCAATTCCTGTTTCAAAAGCCCCTGCGACTCACTGCCGAGAGGCTTCCAAATAAGTCTTTTCATCTACTTTTGGGGAATGGTGAGTTACAGATGACACCCCCCTCTACTTGCAACTCCGCCATGCCAGCAAGAAGGCATTTGAGTAGAGAGGACTTGCAGACTGCCCCGCTGTTTAACTGTAGCATCGTGCTGAAGTGTCAAGACAAGCTAAACAAATAAATGGATGTAGAAAATTTACAAGAGAGAAATGTGCAAATTGCTGCTTGCAACCATCCAAAGAAGCTTAATTCCACACACTGTACAGGGGGCATAGCTGACAGAAAGGGGTAAGGCTGGTAAGAGCAGAAACTCTCCAGCACAGATGTTGCCCGGCCACTGCAGCTTGCTGCTGTCCCAAGATGGCACCTATCTGAGGAGGGGCAGAACACCCAATCTGAGGGCAGGAAGGGAGCCCAAACCCTTGCCGGGGGCAGAAATCCTCCTTCCATCCCAGATCAATGGCTATCCGACCTTCACTAATGTGGAGCCTTGCGACTCAGGGGCCGGCTCTTCCACTGCTTAATCGTTCCCACTGCCAGGAAATTCCTCCTCATTTCAAGCTTGGATCTGTCTCTGTAAAGCTTCCAGCCAGTAGATTTGTCCAGCTTTCAGGCACTGGGGAGAATCAACCCACAGCCCTTCAAGGGTCGGTCTGACAAGTGTTGGCAGGTTCTAGTCCTGCCTTAGGCATGAAATCTGGCTCGGTGACTTTGTACCAGTCCCTCTCTCTGCCCACCCCACCTCACAGGGTTGTTGCTGTGGAGGAGCGAGGAGCATTAGGTATGCTTGACACCTTGAGTTATTTATAAAGAATAATAAAGGCGGGATAAAAATAAAGAAAACTAATGGGACAATGTAGCACAAAGGAACCTTCACTGTATGAACAGGCAGCCTCTGCTGGGCTCCACAGAGGCTCTGGGAAAATAGAGTTTTTCCTGGATTCAGCTACAAGTAATTAAATTTATTCCAAGAGGTCTGATCTATAAAAGGAACTACCATAGCAATTACCAGGGCTTCCATTATGCTGGCAAGTGTGGCAGCTGCATCTGATGTCAATTTAAAGGAACACTGCTTATTTTCCCAGGGAAATTACCATAACTCAGCCTTTCTTTACCAAAAGCTGCCTCTGAGAGCTGGTCTCCCCACTGCAAGGATGTCACTTCAGCCAGAACCCTCCAGCGGGCCCATCGCCTTCACTCTCCCAGCACCAAAACCCAAGGCTGCACTCTGACCGTACCAGCTACCTGCACACGTGCACACGCACACCCAGAGTAGGGGAAAGCGGCAGATGAGTCCACAACCTTGCAGAGCCACACTTACACACACTTACACTCAGTTCAGGAACACAAGGGTAATTTTATCAGTACCCACCTAGAAACATCAGTGTAATTTCAGGGTCGCCTACCCTGCAGTTGCGCCCTCTTTGACAAGCTCCTTCTCACTGAAGGGAGCAGACCCCACCTGGCCTGGCCTTGGAGGGCAAGAGTGTAAACAAAGCTTCCCCCATAAGGTTCGGAGCAGCACACAGAATAGGAGAAAGCCCTTGTTTCTGCCGGTGGACAAACATGCGCTTCGGCCACCGGGGGTGGCGGTGCTCATTTGCCCTGGGCAGCCTCTCACACCTGCCAGGCCGCAGGTGGTGGAGAGGGGTGCAGACCCCTGGCAGCAGACAGTGCCCGAGACCGAGCTCCTTTGGGATCCTTCCCCTTTCCTTGCTCTTCTGGAGAGTCCAGGGTTATTGCTATTAACTGATTCACACATACAAAGTAGGGGGAAACAGGCCTGCCTGCTATTTGTCCACTAAGTGAGACCAGATTCCATGTCAGGAACGAGCGAAGGATTGTGTCCAAGCAACCTCTTTTCCTGGGGAGCTTAAGTATTTCCACAAACAATCCAAACAGAAAAATGACAAAATAAACCTGCTTGGCAAACGTTGCTGAAGGCAAAATGAGCTATGTTAAAAAAAAAAAAACTGATCGGTTACAAAACTATTCTGTGAAGGACTTCCCTCGGGTACATGTATACATGTACTATGTAAGGCATTGCTTATTTTTCAAATTCTAAGAACATTTTAAGCTCTACTGTTTTGATCCAAAGCCATGCCACAAAATCCTGTTAAACACAGAATTGTGACAACCGTCCTGTCCCCCCAAAGGAATCATCACCTCAATGTTCACCCTCAAAAGGTAAAGGAGGAGATCACCAGGGACTGAATGCCGCCACTTTTTCTTTTCCAAAGAGCAATGTGTCCGCCTGGCGGGGCAGTCCGAGCTTTGCAAGCAAGGCCAGGTCACCCAGGGCTGCAGGTACCAGTGCCAGTGTGCCAAACGGAGCAAAATACCAAGGAGCTGCACAGTCCTGTTCTCTGGCCAAACATCTTAGAAAACCGGGACAGCTCCAAGGAGGAAGGGAGGCTTTCCTAGGAGGAACTATTCTGCCCGTATCCTCCTGCAGCTCCGGAGCTGGCCTTTCTTGTGCTCCTAAAAAGCACCAGGCAGAAGCTGTGACTGATGCGGTACTGGGGACTTGCAACAGGCATGCTTGGCTAGCTGACAATGGGCGTCTCCAGGGGACATCCAGCAAAAGATGCAGAGCTGGAGAGATGGTACCAGTAACAAAGGTGAGTGGAGTTCTTCATAGGGAGACTCGCTGTACCTCAGCACCGCTCTCCTCGGGAACAGCTCAGAAGTCAGGCCCTGCCGGCACCATGATTAAAGCAGGGGTCTCCAACCTTGGCAACTTTAAGCCTGGTGGACTTCAACTCCCAGAATTCCCCAGCCAGTAAAGCTGATTTAAGGGACAGAAGGCAGACGCTTGTCCTCCTGATGTAGACCTGCCAACCTCCTCCTCGCCAGATCTCCAATCAGAACAGCATCCTGCCTTCCAGCCATGCAACTGACCTTTGGCACCTCTCTGGGGCCACCCGCTTGGATTGTCCAAGCCACACTGCCCAGGGCTGTTCCCATGTTGGGTCCCTAGAGACAGGGCCATCAGGCCACAGTGGACGGCAGAGCACTCTCCTTGGGCCAAGTGGCTACGAAGGGCTCCTACCCAAACCCACTGCGGCCTCTCTTCTGGCAGCTCCTTCCAACTCCAGGGTCAGCCTTTCTCTTCCTCTCTGAATGCACATGCATTCCAAGGAAACCAAACCACCCCGGCCCTCTGGACCTCTGGGAAGGGAAACCACCACAAAATCCTGAAGCTGGGCCCTGGAGACGATTCCCCCTAATTAGTGCAGGCAGATCGTTCAATGGGATGCCGTGGAGGAAAGTGCGTCAGGTTTGGAGCAAAGCTCCTGGAGCAACCCTGCAATTGATGGGAAAGGAAACGCTGAGTGGGTAGAAGCCCGGAGCACAAGGCTGGCCACACAAGGCTGCCAGCCTTTCTGATTGCTCCTCTCAAGACGCAGGACGGCTCCCAGTTCTGGTCTTGCTGCCTGCAAACACGAGAACAATTGTTTCCAAACTGAAGGACGTCAACAGGAAAAGGTCAACACCATCCCGTAGGAAGGACAGGAAATGTTGCCAGCCTTCCACCGTAGGCTCACTTCCTCGTTTCCACTCTGGGGCCATGGCAGGTTCTCTTCTGTATCTGAGCAATCAGAGGTTGGAAAGTCTTCGTGAATGTCACTGGGACATGAAATCAGGGGTGAAATCTACTTATCTTCCCTACCGGTTCGGAAGTGCGCGCTTGGTGCGTGCGCTCTGCTCACAACGTCATCGGGTCTGATTTTTGACCACCTGCGCATGCGCAGAAGGCTTTGCGCATGCGCAGAGGGTTAAAAACCAGGAAGTGATGGCATTGAGGCAGGTGGGCGGAGCCTCATGCTGCTGCCGCCACTACCAGTTCTCCGAACCACCCGCCGCTGCTACCTACTCGCCCGAACCGGGCTGAACGGGGAGCATTTCACCACTGCATGAAGCGATTGTAGCCTCCTGAGCCAATCATTCAAATTGGCTCAGAAGATGAAAGGGGGGAGCCCAATTTTGTTACCTCTGTCTTGGAAGGTCAATAGTTGCTTCTCAGTGTAGTGTTAAAGGCCCATTTTGTTATGCTGGAATGAGGAAAGATCTCCCTCTCTTCCACACTTTCGGTGGGGCATAGTCACTCGTGTCAGCAGCATTGCAAACTGGTGGTATTGATCGTACAAAATTGGGGATGGGAGAAAATAGGAGCTTGGAAGTACCAGATTTCTTAGGTCTTCTTATTCACTGACCCAGGATGCCTCTGTCTTTGCAGGGACTGTCCCGAACCCCTGCACTTGCTCTGAACCCCTGCACTTGTCTGCTTTTGGGGGGAAATGGAGCTTTTGAGCTAAGTTCAGCATCCCAAAGGTAAACCGAGGTGGCGCAGTGGTTAAATGCAGCACTGCAGGCTACTGCTAGTTCAGCAGTTCAGCTGTTCAAATCTCACCGGCTCAAGGTTGACTCAGCCTTCCATCCTTCTGAGGTCGGTAAAATGAGGACCCAGATTGTTGGGGGCAATATGCTGAACTCTGTAAACCACTTAGAGAGGGCTGTAAAGCACTATGAAGTGGTATATAAGTCTAAGTGCTATTGCTATTGCTATTGCTAAACATGTCCACCTCCCCCTGCCTTGACTCTCAAAAGATCCTCTCCCACTAGAATCCTGACCTGACACTCAGTTACCTGGCATCCCTGCCTTGGCATCAGCCTTTCAAGAGAGTTGCCAGGACGAAGCTCTTGCAAAAAGGGAGGCCAACACAGGCTTCTTCAGACTCAGGGCTCGGGAAGAGGGAAAGCCACAAACCCTTTGCTCTAAGCCAAGCCGAGCATGATCAGTCACAAAAAGTCTTGCAGGGCAGAGACTATGAACTACAAATAGGCTGGGCTAATTGAACCTGGCTTTGAAAAACAGAAATGCTGAGTGGAGAAAGAGCCTCCCCCTCTTGCTTGACCCAAATTTTCAACTGCAGGACACAAACACAATGAAGGTAGGTTCCTGCACCCCTTCCTCAATCTGCGCTTCTTAGTAACCAATGGAGGTCCTGGGGAAGGGGTGGCTTGCCAGGAGGCAGCACCATGGAGGAGAAAGTAGCATAAAGCAGGAGCTATGGGGGGGGGCAGGGGGGACAGTCCGCCCACACTCCAAGGACACCTTTTCTTTCAAAAACTGGAAACATCCCCAGAAGTTGGAGCCTCCTCTGTGCTCAACTGCTCATGTTCCATCTATGCACGTGAGTACGCCTCCATTGAGCCTCTGGCACCCCCATTCACTGCTAGTGGAAGGAAGGAAGGAAGAAAGGAAGGAAGGAAGGAAGGAAGGAAGGAAGGAAGGAAGGAAGGAAGGAAGGAGAGAGAGAGGGGGAGAGATTGAGGAAGGAAGGAAGGAAGGAGAGATTGATGAAAGGAAGGAAGGAAGGGAGGGAGGGAGGAAGGAAGGAAAGAAGGAAGGAAGGAAGGAAGGAAGGAAGGAAGGAAGTTCTGCTAGCTGCTCAGAATTCTCCAGGATGCATAGCAAGGCAGCATCAAGATGCTTTGCTTCCTGCCTCCCAACCACCACCAAGAAGGTCAGGAGAGAGATCTAGTCTCCCCAGTCAAAAGCAAGCAGAAGCCAAGCCAGGAGCAGCACCAAAGGGGCAGCTAGGGATCCTCCCATAGATTTCGGCTCTGGTTTTCTGATGGTTAATTACTGGCAATGTGCTACTTACAAACATTTCCGCCAGAGTCCCACGCATCACACAGGTGTCTCTTTCACCAACAGGGGCCCAGCAACAGCCACCCTCCTGCCCAATGCCCACTCTCAGCACAGACTCTTGGGTGGCAGAGAAGTGTTACAGCAAGAGATCAGACCCCAGAATCAGTTTGTCATCAGCACCTGTGGAACCGGCATCTTGGACACCAATCTTTTGAGAATGCTGGATGGACTTCTTATGGGAGCCGCAGATCAGAGAGCATGAGATGCTCCATCAAAAGTGAAACTGGTGCACTGCTCCAAGTTTGGAAATCACAAGGCACCCCATATGAGTACTCGGCGGGGGGGGGCTCCAACCTAGCTGTTTTAACAAAAACCAATCCGGTGGTGTGAGACAATGCCAAGAGACCTTCATCCCTCCAAGGACAGTCATCTCCCCAAAACAGAGGCAGGCTCTAGGGAATTGCACCCAACCCTAACCCTAACCCAGCCGCACAAATCGGCTTAGAGGTGGGCATTGCAGGATGGCCTCCTGAATGTTTCCTGAAATCTGGTTCCAAGACAAAAAGAATTTCCCTATTTTCCTCTTACGCGCATAGAAAACATAGAATTAATCAGGCAAATATGTCAAAGGCCAGAGCAAACCACCCAGAAAGTGTTTCAAAGGTGTTTTTTCAAAAGGCAACTGGACTGTTTTTTCCTTGAGGAGGATGGGTGTAGGTATATATATATGTGTGTGTGTATGTACATAGCATGTGTAATATGTGTGTTATGTATGGGCATGGGTAGATATATGCTTTCTTTTGACAACAGGTAACAGAATTTCATTTTTAATGTGTGCCGGTGTGCTCACAGTAAAAAAATGACAATAAAGGTTATCAAAACTTCTTCCTCGAGGAAGAAACAGTGCAGTTTCCCTTTTGAATAAAAAAACCTTTGAGACAACTATGACCTGGACGACTGAGAATCTCCGCGGACATAAACCCAGAAAGAGCCAGAGCTCAGCTCGCCCAACGGGCACCCCGGCCCTTCCACTGCCCTGCATGAGCCCCGCAGCCGGCAAAGGCTAAGCAGCGTGCCGAGCAGAGCAGGGAAGGTTGCCACGAATACAGAGGACCGGCTCGCCCTCCTCCGGCTCCGGAAAGGCCAGAGCATAGGACCCGCAGCCCGCCGGGCCGCCCACCTTCCGGCGGCACCTGCGGCGCTGTCCAGTTGCTTCCCCGGCCCCGCCAGCCGGGCAGAAGGGAAGCGTCTCCGATCGCACAAACCCTGGGCAGCCCCGGCGGAAAGCAAGCGCCTCCCGAGCAGGAGGAGGAGGATCCAAAGGCTGACAGGAGCACCGCTACCGGCCCCCAGCGCTGCTCTCCGTTGCCCAGCTCTGGCCCCGGCGGCGCGGACGGCGGAAACCGGCGCAGGCGGGTAACAAAGGCGGCGCAGCCCAGACGCCGCCCGGGAAGCAGGCGCGCCAGCCGCGGCCGCCGGCGGACGGCCCGGCCGCGGCGCTGGCAACAAAGCGGCCTTATAAGGCAAAGGCCCGGAGCCGCCGGGCGCGGAGGGGCGGCGGGCGCGCTGGCTCACCTTCTTCCGGGGCTGCCATTTCATCATATTTGTGGAGCGCGGGGCTCGGGCATCAAGGCGCGGCGGGGGCAGGCGCGGGCTCGCCAGGGCCGCCGCTCATGCCGCCGCCCGCCGCTCAGGGCAGCGCCCCGGGCACCAGCGCGCCCGCCCGCCCGCGCACATCCGAGCCCGCCGCCGCGCCCCCTTCCCGGCCGCAGGCTGCCGCTGCTCAGTCGACACGAGAGGCGGAGGAAGCGGCGCGCGGGAGCCGCGGCCGGGCGCCTGGCAGGGTCGGCAGCCGGAGCGCGACCAGAGGGAGCTCCGCGGCTCCCCGCCGCCGCCGCCGCCGCCTCTTGGCTCGGCCGCGCCTCCTCCCTCCGCCGCACTAATGACTTCCTCCCCCCGCCCCCCGCCGCCCAGGCAAGCAGCCTGTTTCGGCCCTGCTCCGGAGCCGCCCGGCCCTAGCGCCCGCCGCTCCCCGGCCCGCAGCGCGGCCAGAGCAGGGGCGCTCCTGCTCTTGGTCCTCCGAGCCGACTCCGCCGACGGCAGGCGGAAGCATCGGCACGGGGAAGCCATCCTCTCAGGGCCGCCGCGCGCGGATCTACCCAAAGCCACTCCGGGGCAGAAAGCTCCGTTCCCGGAAGGCTCCCCTTGCAGAGAGAGTCTCTCCTGGGCTGATAAATGGAAGTGGGGCAGCAGCAGCCCCTGCCTCTGCAGCCTCTCTGAGCCGCTTCTGGTCGGCAAGCAGGGGGGCCTTTCTCTTGCCTGCTTCCAAGCCCTCTTAGCCTGGAGCTCAGCTCCTGAAGTTGCCTTGCCTTCTTCCAGAACCTTTTCCACACCTCTGATTGGCGCAACCCACCTCCCTGGCCTTCCCAGGTAACCTTCCAGCCAAGAACTGGCTTAGCTTCCAAACTGAGCCGAGGCCGCCCCTCCCCCCCCCACTGTGCCCAGAACGGCTATACCAGCACAATTCCACATGTCCCAGCATCTCTCTTCTCCTGCCACAACTCTTTGACTAGCAAGGCACCTGACTTTTCCAGGGCAGCAAAGGGTCTCATGGTTAAAGGGCTTGACTGGCAGCAAAAAAACGTGGCCTGTAATCCTGCCTTAGACCAAAGCCGGTTGGATGACTTGGGGCCAGTCCCTTTCTCTCAGCCTCAGAAGGCGGCCGCAATGCCAACCTCCTTGTTCATATAATTTGGAAGTAAGCTGGATTTAAAGGCAGGCACTCCCCATGTTCTTCAGACAGCACTCCCCCCCCCAAAGTTAAACTAGGGGCAAATGAGCTCCAATGCCAGAAAAGGACCAGAAAACCACCTGCAGCCTAACAGGAAAAAAACAGGGGGGGGGGAGTCTGAGGTCCATCTAAGTGACAGATGTCACACACAGAGATAGGACTGAGTTTCTAAGAAGCCAAGGTTGCTACAATATACTAAATTTAATATTTTTAGCAACGCTAATAAACCAGGTAGATGGTTGGCATACACGCTAAGAAAGAAGCAGAAATCAAGAATCATTGAAAGAGTTAGATATAACAATTGGCAACGCTGCAGTCCGTTTCAGTCTGGACATGTCAACATGACTTTTAAGTAAGCTGACACCAGAGAGTCTGATTCTGATTGCTCCAATCAGGCCTGAAAACCATCCGAAGCATTTCACACCATCCCCTTCAGAAATCTGAAGACGCAGCCTCAGCCAACCTGTCCCATCCATTCAGGACAGAAGGCATGAATCATGATAGCTTGGCCAGTCCAGCTTCAGTAGTTCAGCGCGAGGGGGGATTACTGTTCTGTGGCCGGAGTCATCCTGGCCGTCTCCATTTCAGCAAGTGCATCCAGCTCTTGGAGGCTTTCCAAACAAACTACCTGCTATTCAGAGATTTCTGGCGGGATTTGAACCCCAAAGCACCAACGGCGCCTCTTTCTTTCTAGTGCAGACCCAGAGGCACCAAGGAATCTAAAAACCCACACAAAAGTTCAAAAGTTACTTTCCAAAGAACATCCCAAACTGTCGGGGCTGGGAGGGGGGCAGAATGAGAACTGCCCCATCTTCCCTTGGCCCACACTCAACGGCTTTTCTCTGGCTTTTCAACATGCAAGGCTCCCACTGGACTGCAGGATAAGACTCCCAACCTTAGCGAGAGGCTGCATCAGATCATGGAGATTGTGCGGGAAGGGCTCACTTTCCAACACAGAAAGCCATGGTTTTATGCAATGGGGAGATAGGAGAAGGTAAGGAACCTGGTGGAACAGAGCATCCGGCACCCCTGACTGTGTCCACAAGGGTGTCGAGCCTTCTTATGGCAGCCAAGGTTATAAAACAGATCCAGGGGTGAGGCGAAGGGCATTAATTCTATCTGCCTAGATGCAGTCTCACCACCAGGGAGACAGGGAGAAAAAGCCCCCATCCCACCCGCCCCCAGGCCCAGCCTTCCCCTTTCCTATTTCTGTCCACACAGTCAGTATGTATCTGATCCAAGAAGCCATCACTTCTTTCTTTGGCACCCATGTGCAAGCTATGAAAACATTATTCCAGTTCTATTTCACTGCCAAAAAATGTTTCTTTGGCACTTCAGGAAGAGGAGCTCCCCCTGGCCCGGCCCACTGAGGACCCTTGCCTCAGCAGAACAGAAGAGGGACAAAACCAGGGGTGTGGAGCTGACAAAAGCAAGATCAGGATTCAGGGGGCTGCAAGACAAGCCTCCTCTTCCTCTTCCCCCCCTTCCTGGAGGAAGCAGGATGTTTTTTGGGAGAACACGGTTGAGCTGGGCGCTCCCTGGGGCAAAGCACCTCCCTTCTCAAAGCGCCTGCTGAACCTCTGGGGGACAGGCAAAGGTGCAGGTGTGTCCTCCTGGGCCATATTAAAAAAAGCAGAGAAGAAGCAAGGCATTTGGGGCTGTCAGGGTGGCGTAGGATCCCGGAGGGGTCAGCAAAGGCATATGGGATGGGGGTTCTGCTGCAATCGGGACACAGAAAAAAGAGCCGAGAAAACAGAGTGGGACCCCCGTTCTGTCTGAATTATACCGTGTGCCCACAAAAGACGTCTTCAGCTCACCTGCAGCTGAAGTTTTCTGCAGAGCCTTTTTTGACGGCCTTTTGCCAAGGAAAGGCCAAAATGCTTTGGCTCACATGCAGCTCTTAACCACAATTCCTCCCCTTTTCCAGGGCCAGAAACATTTTCAGCCAAAGGGGATGTTTTGGGATGCAAATGGAAAGGGCAGAAAGCCACCAAGCGAGACGGAGCTTTCATGGGTGGCTTTCATGGGGGGGGGGGCATCCCCAGGCATGGAGTTGTCTCCCTGCGGAGGGAAGCTCTCCTGGCGCTGTGTTTGGCATCATTCTGAGGTCCAGCAGAGACTTCCAACTGCAAGCAACAAGAGCCAAAGAATCCATCATCTCAGCAACTGGACCACTATCACTGAGGATTCTTCGACTACCAGCGTTGATTATTTTCTCAAAACATAAAATATTAGTGCAGCCCGCTATTTATACAACCTGGATCCTGGCCAACAGCTTCCAAAGAAAAATCTGCAGACCACAGCGAGCATCCAGAAACAGCAGAGTCTAAATAGGAGGCCTTCGTTTTCTGTTGAGGCAATAGTGGTTGCCATCATTCAGAAACCTTTTTGAGATTTCAGAGGTGGAAGCATTCAGCATTCTGGAGAAAATTGGAGGCCCCTCACCAGAAGGGTTGCTCCTCCAAGCATTGGCCACCCCGGCTGCTTAGCCTCTTCACCCCGTACGCTGAGATCGAGGCGGAGAGTCAGGTCGCCCTGGAAGGCATTTGACCCAGGAGTCTTGTCCACTTCCTCTGGCTGAGGCAGGAGAAGAAAACTGCCTTCCATGGAAAAGGAAGCTTGGCCACAAACCAGCCTTGGTGGGAAAACTGCCCCCCCATCTGAGACCCCAGGAAGCCAAACCATAGAAGGAACTTGCCAGCCCCCTGCCTCCCCCCCCCCTCCAGTCCAGGCAGAAGGGAAATGCTCAGATGCCAACCGAAGGGAAGCGCTCTTTGGCGTTGTTCGCCATTGGGAAGGCATTTGGATGCTTCCAAGAACAAGAGGGTCTTGGTGGATGTGGTGACTTGGGGGGGCAGGGGGTGGAATCTGATGAGCCTCCCACCAAGGTACTTCCTGCCCTGTAGCCCATCAGCAACAAAAGAGGGCTCCAAAGGTTGGGCAAGGGGCAAAGATCTTTAGCAGCTGAAAAGGTCTCCCCTGCACACTCAGGTGGAAGAAGAGAAAGTGAAAACGGAGTCCAGCGGTGAACAAAGCCCAATGCTTTCTCTGCTCTTTCCCTGCATCACGGCTGGCACACAGTTACTCCAAAGCTCTGGACTCTACTGAACTAGAGAGTTCCTATGCAACTGGTTTATCGCCTCCCCAATGGACCAAGCAGTAGTAAAATACAGGACATTATAATGGTAAAAGCAAGGCCCCCAGAAATTCTGCAGAGGAGGAACCCCAGAAAACACCCCCTTTATGTCCTAGTTGAAGACCCCTTTCCCATTTTGTTTCTGGCTATCTCAAGAGCCAGAGATTTGCAGAAAATGGCTGTCTACACAGAACAGGATTCACATCCCAGAGACTTCCCGGGGCTGCCTGACAAAGTACGCATGAGCTGAATCTTTCCACCCATCCCTCCCACCACCACAGCCGTCTCTGTCTGTCTCTCTGTCTCTCTCTCTCTCTCTCTCAGAGCAATTTACAAGCATTCCTCCCCCCTTCCTCAGCTGGCTGCTCTTCCACTTTGCAGGAGGGAGGTGCACCGAATTGGGCACCGTACATGTGCAAATCAACAAAATAACCAAGCTACACAAGCCACGAAAGGGTGCCCAGGAAGGCAGAGGCACTCTGTTTCAAGCCACAATGGATTAAAGAGTCTACTATTCTCTGCTCTGCTCCTGATGGGCGGAGTATAGCAAGGCTGCAATTAAGGGAAAACATGCACAATGGGGAAGCAGGATTCTAGCTTTGCTTCCAGCTCCATGCGCAGGGCTTGCTAGCACCACACACCTCCCGCTGGGAAGCCTTGCCTTGCCACGGCCGCTTTCTGGAGAGAGCGGGAAGCATGTTTTCCTGAAGGCCCCTGCCCAGTAACACACGGACTTAGACACACACACACACACACACACACACACACACACACACACACACACACACACACACACACACACACACGCTCTGGGGTGAATTACAGCCACTCTGTGGGAGTTCTTCAGAGCAGTTCTGACAGGAGAGTTTGAAGGGAGGGGCAGCATCTGGTCCCAGGAATTTCATCGAGTTCTTTGAGAGATCAACCCAAAGGCCATTTTGGTACCCAGATGGTGGGACAGAAGCTGGATTGCTGCTGGTTCAGGAACCCGAGGGTGTCCACCTCGACGTAAAGAAGGCAAGTCAGGCAGGAAGGCTGGGGGCACAGATGGCTCTCCATGTGGTGCCAATTGGGGCTGCCATGCCCCACCCTCAGGTCCCTGAGCTTGGTAGGATGCTCCTATCCCTCGAGCCGGAGTTGTGGGGCTCCCACCCTCCATTCCTCACACACATCTCCCTAGACATGCTTAAGTGTGGACATCCCTACCTTTGGCCATTTGGGGTTCAGAAGCTGGGCCTTGATGGCATCATCCAGAGCTCTGTCGTACTGCTGGATCTTCATATATGCTGCAGAGCGGTTGCTGTAGAGGATGCAGTTCTGGGGATCGACCCCCAAGGCTTCGCCATAGAGCAGGATGGCTCTATGGTAGTCACCTGCGTGGCAAGCCTGGTTGCTCTGTCGTACCTTCTCCACAAACTCAGCCTTACTCAGGGTGGGCCCGCTGGACCCCTTATCCTCAAGGCTTCTTGACCCAAACAGAGTAATCTGGCAAGGGGAAAGTGGCATTCACTTAGATACTGTGCTATTGGCAAGCACAAAGAAGCCATGGGGTGCGCTGTGGTCAGCTAGCTGCCTCCGCCCTGGAGCAGAAGCTTGCCCTGTGGCCCGGGCATATGTAAGCGGGCTCTCTCCCTTTTGGGTTTCCCTTGGAGCTAACCTCTCCAAATGAGACACTCAGAGTTATAAGCTGGCCACCCTCAAACTACAGTCCTTCAGGGAATCGCTGCCTCATGCCACAAATAAAGGAACTTATTTCTTGACGCTCTAATATTATGACATGGTGACCTGATAGCTCGGATCCACCCCTTATTCTATCTCTGTAGGAGGATCTTCCACAGCAGGAAGAGACCTGATCTCTTAGCCACCTTACAAAGCCTTACCCACCCCTCACCCCATATGCAGTGTCCTTTGGGTCTTTCTCTCTGGTGTTCCTTATTTATTTTTATTTATTTGGTAGCTTTTCTATGCCGCCCTACTCCCGCAGGACTCAGGGCGGCGTACAACATTTTATACAAAAACTCCAAACAAAATTATTAAAAGCACTTAAAAACAATTAAAAATATAAATATACACACATCATACATACATGGGGGAGACATCAGGAATAAATCGTCTCAACTCATCCCTGCCTGCAGGAAGAGCCATGTCTTAATGGCTTTTCGGAAGGCCAGCAAGGTGGGGATGGTTCGGATCTCTGGGGGAAGTTGGTTCCAGAGAGCAGGGGCCCCCACAGAGAAGGCCCTCCCCCTAGGCCCCGCCAGTCGGCACTGTTTGGCTGACGGGACCTGGAGGAGACCCACTCTGTGGGACCTAACCGGTCGAAGGGAGGAATGCGGCAGAATGCGGTCCCGGAGATAACCTGGTCCTAAGCCATGTAGGGCTTTAAAGATGATGATCAGCACCTTGAATTGTATCCGGAGACCAATGGGCAGCCAATGCAGCTGGCGGAGTATGGGTGTTACGTGGGTGTACCTTGAAACACCCACCACAGCACGCGCAGCTGCATTTTGCACCAGTTGAAGTCTCCGAATACTCTTCAGGGGCAGCCCCATGTAGAGCGCATTGCAGTAGTCCAATCTAGAGGTGACAAGGGCGTGAGTGACCGTGAGTAGAGCCTCCTTCTCCAAGTATGGTCGCAATTGGTGCACCAGGCGAACCTGTGCAAAAGCCCCCCTAGCCACAGCTGTAAGGTGTTGATCTAATTTTAGCTGTGGATCTAGGAGGACTCCCAAATTGCGAACCCGTTCTGAGGGAGTTAATTTTTCTCCCTCGAGAACCAAGGAGGGACAGTTGTCATGGTCCTTAGGAGGCAATATCCAGAGCCACTCAGTCTTGTCGGGGTTGAGTCTAAGTCTGTTCCTCCCCATCCAGATCCTAACGTCGTCCAGGCACTGGCACATCACATCAACCGCCTCCCTGAATTTAGACGGGGTGGTAATGTACAGCTGGGTGTCATCAGCGTACTGTTGGAAACTCACCCCATGTCTACGGATGAAGGGAAAGCTGTAATATAGCTTTGTCCTCCTACTCCTACTCCCTCTTTCTGCACAGGGATCTTGGAAGAGGGAGCAGCAACTTCCCGAGTCAAACTAATAAAAGAATGAAGAGGAGAACGTATGTTCCCATAGGAGGAGAATGTAGCACGATTAATGAAAAGCTGGAATTGGTAGCATTTGGGAGAGCTCCCTTAAGTTAAATCAAATCTTTCAAGGGAGGACTACTGTGTCACAGACCAGATAAATCAGAAGTCTTCAAACTTGGCAACTTTAAGA
Organism: Diadophis punctatus similis; assembly: GCA_023053685.1. NCBI lineage: Eukaryota > Metazoa > Chordata > Lepidosauria > Squamata > Dipsadidae > Diadophis > Diadophis punctatus. Next base: position 7,837,921 of record JALIGW010000030.1, read on the forward strand.
CTTGTGGACTTCAACTCCCAGAATAGCTGGCTGGAGAATTCTGGGAGTTGAAGTCCACAAGTCTTAAAGTTGCCAAGTTTGGCGACCCCTGAGATAAATCAAAACCAAAGATCCAGGAAGGCTAGATACATGCAGGTGAGAAGGGACTTCAGAAAAATTCCTTCCTTTCCCCTTGGCTTTGTAGAATTTTTAATCCCTCCAGATTACGTACATAGACAAAAAGGGGTGGGGAGAGGTTTCCTGTCCTTGGAGAGAGAGAGCTGCTTAAGACAGGCTGCTCTCCAGTTTAGAGTTAGCAATAAAACACTATTATTAGGAGAGCATGGCCCAGCTGTGAAATGACGACTCCATTTCACTCAAAGTGGAATAAGGCCATTTAGACTGAGCTCTTCAGCTCTGCAAGCTTCCACCTTCCCATCACACCTTGGGAGAAAACAGGGTTTCCTCAACAAATTCAGCATCGGGGCTCCCCAAATATGAGTGGAAAGGAAGATCGTATCTGTTGCACGGGGGCTTCTGTGGCAATAAGTCCCACAGGGGCTAAGGCGGCCCTCCAAGCGATCTGAAGTCGGGCAGGGGGCAGATTCCGCAAGAGAGGCCGCTTAGGCTGCTCAGAAAAGAGTTCCTGGCCACCGCTCGGCAGGCGAGGGCGGCGCTGCTCCTGCAGCCAAAGGGGACTTTTCAGGCCTTCCATAAACCCACCGAGCGAGTGGGCGAAACAGCCTTGCTTAACCAGGAATTGCGGCTTGTGGAGCCAAACAAGAACTCGGGTCTGGAGAGGGCACAGAGAATCGGGGGCGGGGCGGGGCGGGGCGGGGCGGCAAAGGGACCGAGAGCAGCCCGCCGCCCCTCGGAGCCCAGCGCCCTCGGCTCCAAGCAGCCGCGGCCGAGAAAGGCCGATCCGGGGTCCGGCCGAAGCGGCTACATGGAGAGGCTCTCCGCGCCCGCTCCGGGGGCTCCTTGGCGGGCAAGCCTTTCCTCCTTCGGGCAGGCTTCGCACCTGGCTCGCTGCGCAAACCAACCGGCCAATTCAAGCCAACTAGGGGACGCCCTCGCCGGATCGCGCTCGGCCGCCGGGAAGCGCCGCGCCTTCCCCACTCGCGGGCCTCTGGTTCTAGTTTGCCCGGCGGCGCCAAAAGAGGGGCTGCGCCGCCGCCAGTCGACCAGCGGCAACCGAGCCGCCGGTGCCCGCGGGCCGGATCTCGCGCGCTCTGGGCCGAGCAGCCCCAGGCCGGTCCCGCGGCTCACCCGGGCGAGTGGCGGCTCTCCCGCGCCGGCTGCTGCTTCTCCGCTGCCGCCTCCTCGCCGCCGCCACGCGCTGCGAGCCGCCTCCTGCCGCTGCATGACCCTCAGCGCCGCCGGCCCCCGGCCGACCCACGCGCCATTTTCGGGTCCGGCCGCCGCTTGGAGGGGGAGCCGCCTTGCGCCGCGCAGGATAGCCAGCCAGGACCCGCCCCGCCCCGCCCCGCCCCCTCCCTCCCTCCCTCCCAACTCCTGGCGGAGTTTTCCCAAGTTGAAAGGAGCCCTCCCAGCTCGACTGCCAGGGAAGGGGCGGTCCGCGGTGTCAGCCCCCGCCCGCGCCGTGGAGGGGGGGGGGGTTCCGGAGGACTCGGCCGGTCGCTTGACCGAGTCGCGCAGCCCAGGAAAGCAAGCAAGGCGCAGCTGGGTCTCAAGTTTTATTAGTGTTTAAAAAAATGGCTTGAGGCAGTCATCAAGGCCCCGGCTGCACTTTCTGCCTCTTGGAAGGTCCAGCCTTCTCGTCGTCGTTGTCGTCTCTTTTTCTGCCTGGGGGCACCTGGAAAGGGGTGGAAGCCACAGTCACCTCTTACAGAGCAACCCCCCTCCTCTGCTGGCCAGAGGCTGGTGCACACCCCATGTCCCGAAACAAGAGCTGTGGCCAGATTAGGGAGGGCCCAAGAACAGCTGCCCTGGAGCGATCCGGATCTCTGTGCCCTCACTGGACACCAGGCCACGTCCTCCTTTGTTTCAGTTCTGAATGTGGTATGATGGCCAGGACAGTTAGCTCCTTGTGGGAACGGAGACTGAGCCAAAGGGGATGTTGAGTCCCCATCCCGGCCAAGCCAAGCCCCCAAAAGGCTTCCAGATGTTCAAACAGAACATGGGGGACAGAACAAAGCCTGCATTGGACCCCACATCCCCCAGCACTAGAAATGGCACGTTTTAGCCCACGCTCAATGGCACCCATGGGCACCAGACGTGGACTTACTGTTATTTGACAAGCCAGGTTTAAAATCCCAGAACTGCTTGGTCCCTTCTTCAAGAACAAAAGTAAAGGCCAGGAATACCTACCGAAGTCAGAGGCTCAGGCTTAACTTTCATGTCCTGTGTTTGAGCAAGTAACTGTTGAAAAGTATGCCTCATATGTTCATCCTATGAGGAACACATGTGAACACAGATTTACACAGGGACAGTCGACATGCACATTGGCCAATGAAGAATGCTGAATGGCTGGGCAGAGGGGACAGAATTTGCAGGGGAAGGGGCATCCGCCCAAGCACTGGAAATGGAAGACCCCAGCCCTATGCAGCATTTTCCTTCATCGCCTTGTTCTTTGTACGCACACTTGCGAAGCAACGACAGGAGTCCCTTTCTGGTTAAGCAGCGTTCTACGGAGCACAGCAGAGAAGAGAAATGGCCACAGAAGGAAAGGAAGCCTGACTCTTGCTTGGCTTCCCAGATTTGGCTCACTGCCACCTCTCTTCCCCTTTGGGCCAGAACTTGACAAAACAGGGCTCAGGCACACCCCCTCCCTCATTCCTCTTCCTGCAGAACCACCCACTCCTCCTCGCCCTCCAGTCTCCCCTAGAAGAAAATTCCTCAGCAGATAGGACCCTCACAGACGGGCAAGCCAGCTTGGTCCCTACCTGCAGCCAGGGGTGCTCCAAGGCCTCTTCTATTTTCAAGCGCCTGGTGGGGTCCACAACCAGCAACCTCTGAACCAGGTCAAAAGCTGCAACAAGGAAACAACAGGCTGTTAAGTCAGGGAAGCTCCACCTTCCTATGGTGCATAAATGCTGCTGATGGAGGCTTTGTGGCATCCCTGCATCGCCACCCTCTCTTCCTGCTGGAACTGTGGCAGCAACTGAGAACTTAATCCCCTTGCCCGATCAATGCCATCTATCAGAACCTAGGAAGCCTGTCTTGCCCTCTGGAACAGCAGCACCAAGCCTGATGAAAGTCTTTGAATGCTTGGCTGGGCTCCCAGGCCATGTGGTTGGGCTTTGGGACTTGTTTATGTGGTTTTTCTTCCAGATGCACACGTTCCGTTTCATCTTTATTATTTGCTTTTAAAATGTAAATTGTCCAGAGTCATTTGGTCTCCAAATTGCATAGATAAATAACCACACCATGAGTAATCTTCTGTAAACATGAGCCCAAAATGGGAGAGAAAGGATCAGGGATCCTCATCAGTTGAGACACCACCTCTACTTCTTTTCCTCACCTTCCTGTACCATCTAAACACGGAATCCTCCCCCCTCTCTCTAGCTGCGGAAATGAAACTAAACCTGGTGAAGATATTGTCTTTTACCCTGGAGTGTCTCCAAGCGCAGCTCCTGCCAATCTCCCCAAAGCCACTGGCAGAGAGAACAGACTACAGGAGGGGCACTCTGGCTCTTCATTTGCCATTTTCCTTTAGCTTCACCTCCCCAGTGCCTTTAGAGGCCTTCGCCTGAGATGAGACTTCCCCATCTTGGTACCTTCTCAAGGTAACAGTACTAATCGACAGCAGCGTCTAAACTTCCCGGTCAGCTCTCTTCAGGCCAGAAAGGCCTGGGTGACTCTGCAGGGCCCTTCCTTGGAGGTTCACTCAGAATGGGATTCCAAGGCCAGGAAGGCCGCAAACATTTGGGCAAGTTCAAAAGTGAAGACAAAGGCATGCTGATTGGTGCCCCAAAAGCAGTCAACTCACTCTCTCCCCACATACACCCCGTCTCTGTGTCCTCCCAATTCCTTACGGAGCACTGCCATACCATCTCTGGATACATCCTTCCATACTTCTTCAACGTAACAGTAGTTGCCGCTGGTGATCTGCTCTTTCAGAGACAGCCGGGCACTTTTCTTGGAGAAAGGTGGGTAGCCGGAAAGGCTGAGCAAAAAGAAGAACACAAATGTCCTGCTTTATTCCTTTTATAACGGAGACAACTGAAGCTCATGCCCCACTTCTAGTAGTCCTCAAAGCCAGGTTTGTTGTCTCTGTTGTTGACACCTCTGTTGTCACATGAAATATGACAGTGATTGTAGTGTAAATCCTAAAACAAAGGCCACCCTTTCGCCATAAAAGATTAGGTGGCAATGCCAAAGAGAAATGTACTTTGGTCTGGGGCTGCCATACTCTGTGATCCCGGGGAGGAGGGGGGGGGAGGAAAGCTTATCCAGACATTATTCCAATCTCAGTGAGTTTACACCAAGGTACAACATTAGTAGTTCTTGTGAAAGATGGGATGTGAAACAGAGTATTTTACCAGCTATACTAAACTTTTTTTACCACATAAAGAGAATCACTCCAAGACTCCAGCAGTCCACAGACCGTCCATATCCAGCAGTTCCAGCGAAATGTAGAATCTCTGGAGCAAGATAGTCAGGAGTGCCGCATAATGTTTGCATAAGAGAAGTTTCTCCGATGATCTTGGATTGCCCAAAATCTGTAATCTTGTACAAGGAAAGTTGAGAACAGTTCAAAGCTTGACATGTGCCTGTTCAGTCTCATCAGAAATGTACATCTTACTTTGCCCTCTTACTTGATATAAAAGGAATTTACATACAGTGGAAGGCAGTTCCTTACTTACCTTGACAAGGCAGTTCTCTTCCCTAGATGATAAAAGCACATTCTCCAATTTCAAATCCCGATGAATTATGCCATGTTTGTGAAGATACTTTGCAGAACACCAAAAAGGGGAAGAATCATGGAATAAATAGACTTTAAAAAGATGAAAGACAATAGTTTGGTAGCCCCTTTTCAAACTGACATGGTTTATTTTTAAGAGATAAGCTTTGGTGGTCTGCTGCTATTCACAGCTCTACTTAACTTCTGTTTGAGCTTAAAGCCATAAAATGCCTCTTTGACAGCTCCCCAGGGGTTAACCCCCCATTCCTTCTTGATGCAATGCAAAGCATAAACCCACCTCTAACAGCAAACCCAGCGAAGATGCCATAGAAAATACTGCAGCTGAGCCACCAGCCAAACTCCCAGTTTGTGTTGTCAAAATTACCTGCACAGCCAACAACATCTGGTAAAAATAAAGTTTGCAAGTTCTTTCACTCAGCCGTGCTGGTCGCTGAACCTTGTCAAACAGTTCCCCACCTTCCATCCTGAAAAGATTAGAGGGAAGGTGAAGGGCTTTGCTTTCTTCCTGGAAAGCACGTCAAGGTAATGCACAGAGACCCAGAGCTCACCAGGAAAGGTAGGTGTCAACTTGCAAAGCTTTCAAGTTGCCATAAGCAGGAGGGGGGAAGCTGATTGTACTAACTGAAACTACATTCCACAAATGTTTATTTTACTGATTATGTCCTAGGTTACCGGAGTCAGCAGGAGGGGTGTGGGTTTCACAGCCTGCCAACGTGGTTCATTGGAGAATGTCATTTATGACATGTCCAGTGAGGAGGGGGGGAAACAGGGTGGGAGTATTGCTGAAATGTCGCTCCTAATAAATGGCTATATTTCTTTTGAAGTTTGGCTCGTGGCTCATGAATTAATTAGGGCATCTTTCGGAAACTTCACAGTAGGCTCTTCGGGTTGAAGTAAGAAGTGGGGTTCTTTGCAGATGACCCCAGATGACCTGACCAATTTCCTGGCTTGCTGGACCTCAGAGTTGTTTGAGCCACAAGCATTTGCGATCAAGGGATCATTTATCAGACACCTCACCTGGATCTCCAAAATCAGGTGCCAAGATAAGCCTTCAAGCAGCACTTGGACAAAGAAGGGGATGGGCTCTACCTCCTACAGTTAATTGGGCCTTGAGATACTATTACCAGCTCATCTTCTAAATATTGCTGGTTTCTGGGAATCCCAGATTCTCGTTTGAATTGCAATGAGTCACAGACAGAAACCCAGAACTACAACTTACAATTCCAGCACAATGTAAAAGTCTTTTCCTTCAAAGAAATCTATTATCTTGATTAGGCAGGGCTGCAGAGAAAAAGAAAGACAATATTCAGAAGTGACTCTTGTAAAAAGCATTTAAAACAGCAATTTTGTTTTGCTTTTAAAAAGAGGGATTGTGAATCCATTCATACAGATATGTGTCACCTGACTAAGTATGCTTTAAAAAAAAAGAATATCAAAAGTCTTTTTAAAACAAATTTCTCCAGAAACCTTACCAGTAACTTAGTTCCAATCAAAAGAGAAGAGGAGCAAAACCAGCACAGAATATGCTATTCGCTTTGAAGTGTCACTCACGTGGTTGATCCTCTTCAAGATTCCCACTTCTGTCTCAATGTTAAAGGGCTTGTCCTGCTGTTAAACAATAGAGCATCAAAATGTAAAGTCACCTCTGCAGCTTGAACTCATCCCTTTAAATGGAAGCAATTTTCAAAGCAAAACAGGGCCCAAGATAGGGTTGAGTGGCTGCTGTAATGAAGCAAAAACCAGAGGAAAAATAAATAAAAATGTCTGTGCTGAACTGCAAATTAAGTTTAAAAGGGAGACAGACAAAGCAGCTCTTGGAGAAAAGATTCTGCCTTAAAAAGTGGGAACAGAGGCTGATAAATGAAGCTTATTTGTGCAGCAAATCTGTTACCACCCATTTTCTACAGGGCTGTACCCATCCATTGAGTGGCTGGGGGGTTGGGCAGTTTAAGAGCTTTGTTGAAAAATTATGCACTTGGGATGAAATTTTAAGTCCCTTGGTCTTACAAAAGTGTTCCCTCAAACTCCAGGCCCGAGGGCCAGATGCGTCACATGCTGGCCACACCCACGCCCGGTTTAGCGAAGGGGGAAAAAGTCCCAATACGTCACATGACGCCGCTGTGATGACGTGAGTTTGACACCCCTGCTCAAGGTGGAGGGTAAGGGGTTTGAGTCGGGTGGGTTCTGACCGGTTCGCCCGAACCGGTAGCGACCCGCTGGTGACATCACGATGAGGTCTGTGGGCGCCGCCATTTTTTTGAATATTTTTTTGAATTTTTATTTTTTACTTTTTATTTCCTTCTGAGCATGCGCAGAAGCCGAGTTCCGGCACTGTGCATGCGGTCGCCATCTTTTTTCCGGCTTTTTTTTGTTACTGCGCATGAGCGCGCACGTAAAGCGCGTGCACGCCCATGAGGCGTGCCCACACGGCGTGGGAGGGAGCGAACCGGCAGCGAGTTAAGTTGGAACCCACCCCTGGTTTGAGTGAGATAACAGACCAATCAACATTTTCTTCCTGCATCAGCCTCTAGTGAAAAACACACACACAGTAAAGGCATTGAGGCTACACAAAGTCCACAGACACCCAGCCAGATAATGTACAAACATGTTGCATCAACAGTCAGGGAGCAGCCAATATATTAAAATCAGGGAAGCAATATTCCAGGGTACAAACAAAATGGAAAGACTTACCATTTCTGGCAAAGCGTCAGTCATAAACTTTGATTTCCTTATGATTTTTATGGCAACTTTCCTATGGGTGTCCCTTTCAAAGGCCAACTTCACCTCTCCACAGGCCCCACTAACAGAAATGGAAGGAAGGAAATGTTGCTGTGAGGGAGACCTAGATGCCTAAGCAGTCTTGTTCTCACTCCCCCCACCCCCGCCGTGAGCCCAGGGGAGACTCAAGGGCAGACCCACAGAGACCAGGGGGCAGCTCCCAAGAGGACGACTAGGGGCAGCTTTAGCTTAGCTCTCTGGTATGATCTATTCTGCCCAGACAGCGTGAGAGCAGCTGAAGCCGATGCAGCTGAGGGAGACCATGCTGAAACCAACCTGCCCAGCGTCTTTGAGACAATGTATTTCTTCTGCATGTCCTTGGGGTATTCCAGCGGATGCCCGGCCTCCAGGTCAGTGAACACAAACACTGGGAAGGCAGTAGAGGGCACTCCTGTTACAAATCGCACCATGTCCCTTTGCACAACAACCCAACCGCTGCCATGCCATACTGCAAACATGGCAGAACGTGGACAATGACTAAAGGGCAAGGCTATCTTCAGGGCCCGTCCAAACCATCAAATGCAGAAATATTCAAGGCAAATTGTGGCCATCTGCTATGAGCTCCCCCCCCCCAAATATCTAACTATAGCTCTACTTCATACCCTCAACCCTTTTCCTTAAAAGCTAGTGGGGGATCACAAATACTATCTGAAGCCTTGAGTCTCTTGTCAGAACTTCCTCCTGCTGTCTTAGACAGGCATTTGGAAATGTAGTTGGAAGGGGGTAGTTTGTGGGGGTGGGAGCAGCAGAGGAGAGTTTGTAATGCCCTGGTGCCCAGGGTTCCAGCCCCAGACACTTAGACTGCATGCCCTGCACTGGATCACCTGAAGGGAAAATGGGTGGTCTTGCAAAGGCCCTGCCTCAATCACTTCGCAGGGTAGGGTAGGGTAGGGCTTAGCACACACTCTGCAGGGTTCTAGCCTGGGGTGCCCATGGCATGCATTTATGTTTAGGTCGCATCGCTTTGGGGCAGAGTGTGATGGGTGTCCAGCCCTGGGCATGTGAGGCGTACCAGGTGAGTGAAAGACCGCTTCCGAGTTTGCTGTGGCTCTGCTTCCCCAGAGAATAAATGTTGAAAGGGGTGCTGTGTGCCTGTCCCAAAAGTAGGTTTTCATTGCCTCCTGCTTTTGGGCATGCCAAGCAAGCTCTGCCTACCTTTGTTATGAGGCAGAGAAAGGGCAATTTTGGCCACATGGGCCAGAGGAATCTTCCTGCCCTTGCCCACCACGCGGTCATTGACAAAGGTCCCATTTGCGCTTTGGTCTTCCAGGTAAGTCACAAAGCAGTCCCGAGGTCCCGGTTCCTTAGCAGAAGAGCAAACTTTGGTCAGCTCCCATCGACCGGAGGGCGGCAGCGGACCCCCAGCGCCCCAAAGGGGCAGCCCCCAAGCCTCCGCCCCACTCAGGGGCTTACTCTGAAGATGCGGAAATGCCTCTTGCTGTACTGCCGGTAGGTTTCGCCCCTGGGCAGATCCAGCTCGGAAAAGCTGTAGTCGCAGCCGGGATCGCGGCCAAACCAGTACTCGTTCTTCTGGCAGGCTGATAGGGGGAAGAAGAGCGGCTCCCGTCAGCACGGGCAGGAGAGGGACACGAGGCGGCTCGCCCAAGCCCTGCCGTCCGTCCCGAGCCGCCCGCTCCGCCGCAGCCGCGCCAAAGCCCCCGGGCCGGCTACGCACCGAGTTCGAGAAAGCCCCCGGCAAGCGGGAAGAGGTGTCCCCAGGGCCGGGGCGCTTCCGCCTCCGCCTCCGCCTCCTCTTCCTCCTGGTCCTCGGGGATGGCGGGCAGGTCGTGCGCGGGGAGGGTCTCCAGGGAGCTGAGCGTGCCGGAGGAGGAGCTGCTCGAGGAGCCTGACGGCGGCTGGGTCGGCTGCGGCCCGCCCGCCCCCGGCAGTGGCGACGACTCCCGGCGGGACATGGGGCCGCGGCGCCGGGACACCTTCCGCGCCTCCTTCCCGCCGTGCGCCTGCGCAGAGAGGGGCGGGGCGGGGTGCCCGCTTTCCCGGCTGCTGGAGCGGATGTGGCGGCGGGCGTTGCGCGTGAGGGCCCCGCGGCGGGCCCGATCCCAGGCGGCCGGGCGCTGCTGCTGGAGCTGCGGGGCCCCGCTGGGTTCGGGGGCGGCGGGGCCAGGTTTCTGCCCCTCGTGCCGCGTTTTGCAGCCGCCGGAGCCCCGCGCGGACCTTTTCGGGGTGCTGGGCTGGTGAGGGGCGCCCGGGGCGTGGGGGGAGGCTGGGGGGGGCGAGGAGGCGCCCTTTGACGCTCCCTCCTCCCCGCAGCCCGCGCGGCTTCTCCCTGGACCTGGCCCGGCTCCGGCAGCGCTTCCTGGCCCTGCAGCGCTCGCTGCACCCGGACCGCTTCAGCCGCCGACCGCAGGTGGGAGCCGGTAGGAGGAGCGGGGCGCTGGGGCTGGGCTGGAGGACCTTCGGGGCCTTTGACCCCGCGACGGGACGGACGGGCGGGGAGGCGGGCGCCGTGACCCCCTCCATGCCTTGCAGGCCGAGCGCGGCTTCTCGGAGCAGCACGCCGCCCTGATCAACCTGGCTTATGGCACCCTCCGCAGCCCGCTCAGCCGCGGCCTCTACCTGGTAAGGCGGCGGGACGGGGGGGGGCGGGACGGGGCGGGCGGCGGGGTGCACCCTGAACCGCGCCCTCTGCTCCCTCCCAGCTGGAGCTGCGCGGAGTCGAGTTGGCGGCAGGCAGCGATGCGGAGGCCGAGCCCGGCTTCCTAACCGAAGTCTTGGAGCTGAACGAGCAGGTGGCGGCCGCGGACTCCGAAGCGACCCTGGCTGGGCTGGAGGGCCTTCTGGCAGGTCGGTGGGAGCCTCTGCGGCCTCGGGCGGCGGGAGGGAGGCTCCTCTGAGTTCCCCTGCGAGGGGACCGAAGGCTGCGTGGTTTCCCTCCTCCTCCTCCTCCTCTTCTCTCTTCCAGCAAAGCAAGAGACCCTGGTGCAGGAGGTGAGCAGGGCCTTCGAGCAAGGTAGGCGGCCAGGTGGGCCGGAGCGTTGGGTGGTCGGACTGCAGGGCGGTCCAGCCAGCTCAATCCCACTCTTATCCCTCCACACAGCCATGCAGGTTCCTTCGCAACAGCCATTTCTCCCGACTTCCTTTCCAGAGTTTCCCCCTAACTTCCCAGCGTAGTACAGGGCCCTGGGGATTTTGGAATCAGGATTAACTTTTTAAGGCTCGTTCTGGTCTTGTAATTGCAGATGACCTTCACAAGGCCAAAAGACTCTTGGGCAAAATGAAATACTTTGCGAACCTAGAGGAGAAGATAAAGGAAAAGAAAGCCCCTTCTTGATCCCTCACCCTGTTTAGGGCAACCCATGATGCACTTTGGCTTCCTTGACAGGGAGCCCCCAAGGAAGGAGCCATTCGGAGACTGAGGGAAGGGGGGGGGCAGGTAGCAACCTTGTTCTCTGGAAAGAGAAGCTGCCTGTGAGGGAGCCCACAAATCAAAATAAAGGTGCTCTGGGGATCCATTTTGGTTTGTGTATATGAAAGGCACTTGGCCAAGATGGTGCCAACTTCTTGCGTCTCTCTTGGCAGAAGTGGGCCGACCATGCTTGGAGACACTTTTTACTGCCCTGCAGGATGGTAGGCATTAGGGCAGGGAAGCGGGGGCTGTTTGCCCCACCCTTATTCCCTGCAGCTGGGAGTCTAGGGCGTGCTGGAGTGGATTCACAGAGATTGCCAGGCAAAGGGCATGGGGTCTCCTGCCCAAAACTGTTCAAGAAAGTTTCTCAAGTGGTCACATGTGCCCTGAATGCCATTTGAGTGTACAAGCCCTGAAGCCACACCAGGGCTGAAGACTGGCTTCGCTCAAGGATTGTAAACAAGATGTGGGGTCCCCTCCTACTGACACTGGGGTTCTCACAACTGTTCATTTTTCCATGTTGTGCATATTTTATAAGCCTCTATTTCCTTCACGATTTCCTAATTAAAATGCTGTGAGTTTTTATTCTGCCCAGAGAACTACCCAAGAGCTTCCCATATTATAAATAACATATTATATATGGAGTGCTATTACCCTAACATGTATTCTACGATGTGAGCCTCTCCCTCTTGGTTTTCTCTCCAACTGTCCCTGTTTCTAGCATGTCCCTACTGTGTACAACAAACCTGATCGGTGAATGGTGTTTTGGAGGCCAACTGCCATGTCGGCCCTGCCAACTTTACTTCCAACGGCTCTTCTTGCATTCATCCCCTTGACTGGCACAGCTCAGCTATGTTCTAAATGTGAAGACAGGAGCCAGATGAAAAGCAGCCCTTTATTGAGCAGGTTCTGCTCTCTAGAAGGCAGGGGGGGGGGGAGGATATGCTCGATGCACAGACTCCCCTGCCTTCCGTCAGCGTCTGTCTGGATAGCTGGCGGGCTCAGGTGCAGCTCCTCTGCACCCAACCGCCGGAGAGCCTTTTGGGGTGGCGTCTTGATTGCCCAACTCCAAACCAGCTCTTAGACCTCCAGGCAGAGCTGCTGTCTCTCGTATGATTCTTCATCCGGCTCTTTAGCTCTCCTGAAGTTGAGCTTGTGAAATTCTCTCTTAATTTCTAGAAAGGTTTTGTTCTTTGTTTCAGGAATAACACAGAAAATGAAAGTGGCCACTGCGCTGCATTCTAGCAAAAACACAATGAAGCAGTACTGCTTCAGGCCTTTCTGAAAAAAGCAAAAAAGTAAAACGTGAATGACCACAAAAAGCTGCAATGACTCCATTTTACCTACACCCTCTGGGCAAGTTGGACTAGTGTCAACTGTAGTCTTTGGCTACAGCCAGCTAAGCCTCCTGTCCTGATCCAAGGCATCACCTCAAGCTGTACAGCGGGATCACAATGGGGGGGGGGGAAGGGGGGAGTGTCACTGAAGGCACATCAGGCAGCATGCATTCCCATTTCTGCAGTAGTATTTCATAAATACGTTTTCATTAACCTGCTTGTCAAACTTCTGTACTGAAATTAAGAGCAGCTTCTAACAGAGCAGAAGGGAGACTTGGCTCTCCCACAACCAAAACCTTTCTGGTCAGAGATGCCCACAGATGGCACAGTTTCCACCATAGCCTTTTTCATGCCTCCTGTCAGCTGCCACCTTAGTGACAGACTGCCATGAACTGTGGGGAGGGGGAATGCTTGGGGAAACGAAAGTACCGCCTCAAGATCACCCTGCTGGAAGGAGGGGTTTACCTACCAAACTATGCTTGGACTGACCCTTAGGAAAGCATCTTGCCTGAACCAGATTGGTTGCACTGGGGTGAGCAAGGAGAGACAGTTAAAGGAGAGAAAAATAGAGATTTTGGCACAAGATTTTCAGTTCTGGCTTTGCACTACTGCAGTGCACTTGATCTTTAATAACCTATGTACCTTTCCCAACAAATGGAGCCAAGGATCGTTTCTATTTAGAGGTTTAAGTTGTGGCAGGTCCGACACTTCCCTTGAAAGAGATAAGGGCCAAAGGAGATCATTTTTCTCAGTTGTCAAGCTTCAATTCACTTTATGCCCGACCTTGCAAAGCGAATGATGGTAGGCTGAATATTATTTAAACTTGGACCACCTCTTGATGATCAAAAATCTAAAATCGTCTCCACAAAGTATATAGAATCATAGGGCTGGAAGGAACCTTGGAGGTCTCCCCCTACCCTGGTGTTGTTTCCTCCGAAGGTATGCAGAGGAAGTGTTTTGATCATGTCAACCCCCCTCACCCCTGGGAAGCTTCGGCTGGGGATGAAGTCGACCACAAGTGATGGTCCAAAGCACAAGGCTGGAGCCAGAGTCTTATGAAACGGCCAACCTACCACAACAAATGGGAAGAGCATGCCAACAGTGAAGAAGCTCAGCCAGCTCATTGATCCTGCAATGGTGTAAGCGGCAGGGCGTGAGGACTGCATGAACAATTCAGTCGTCAAAATGTTTGTCACGCCACCTGAAGGAAGGGACACTTGTTAGACAAGAGGGAATGGACCTGGTGAATTATGTAAGGCACAGTGCAGGGGACATAGGCCAGTTCAACCTTCTGGCAGGCATGGTGGAACATAAAGCTAACAGATTATGGGTTTGCCTGTTGGGGGAAGTTGACTTCAGGTCTGTGTAGAAAGATGGAGGAAGCTCATTTTTTTATTCCAGAGCAGAGCAAAGAACTTCAGTAGCTGCCATCTTGGGCTCCTTGTCAGAAAAAGTTTTGAATGGAGGTGTCTGAAGACACCTTGTGTAAATCCATCTGGCCAGCAAACACCTTGGAAGGTCATTCCCTACCCACCTCTTAACTCCTTAGGCAAGCATGCAAAAGCAAATATTGATTATAGTCAGACCAGCATAAATGGATGCATGCAGTACCACCAGGTTGGGGATTCTAAGATTATATAAGACAGACTTGTTATCCAGGCTGAAACAACAACACGCAACAAGAGCTCCTGGTTTGGTCTCCCATCCACCCCCCTTGCAAACATGGCTTCCTTAAGGTAGGCCTCCTCAGCCTCTACAATCAACTGTCAGGCCCTGCAGGCTTGCATGTGTGAATTTCACTAATCATAAAAGGGATACCTGGTCCAAGGCCAAAGCTCAAGATGAAGGCAAATATGCAAGCCATGCTCAGATATGGTGCCCATGCATACACCTGAGGAGAAAGCATAGGACAGTAGGTTACGTATTTCCTAACTAGTGGAAAAAGTCTGTGAGCCAAGGGGGTGGTGGCATTGCTAGTGCTATGCCGGTAGTAGGTGATGCTCAGCATTTACAGCCACCGCTGCAAAAACTCCTGCAGGTGGGTGCAGTGAGCAATGAGCACGCTCACCCCCTTAGCTGGAAATGGGGAGGTTCCCCAATTACCTGGAAGGTCAGGGAGATGGTCAGGATGATGCACCAAAGCATCATAAGGCAGTAGCCTCCCAGGATCAAAGCTCTCCTCCCCAAGGATTCAATTAGCAAGCCCTGCAGGAGGAGGAGGAGGAGGGGAGTAAAGCCACTTGCTCAGAGTGAGAAAAGAACCCCTTTGTGGCCACACGGAAAGCCTGAATTCTACTACTTACACAGGTGAGGGCAGTGAGGCATTCACACATCCCTGTACCTAAAGTTACATAGGGGATCTTTTCGGGGGGAATCCCTGTCTCTGCAAAGACGTAACCGGCATAAAAATAAATCTGAAAGTACAAAAAACTCAATGAGGAAAGGAAGACGCTGCAAGAGGTTACCCGTTTTGCTTGCCAACAGGGCCACCAGCAGGGAACAGCTCTGTCCAAGTCCACAGAACCAGCTTTGGATTGCAGCTCGCCAAAGACCGCGTTGTGACTAAACTGCACGGCCTCAGCTCTGCCTTTGAACTTTGCTGCCAATGCTCAGGAAGAGATCCGACTCCCACACCTGCTATGTGCCCCCAGTTATCTCAGCCAGAGGTGCTTGGAGAGCACCAGTTGCATGGAAGAGCTGAGCACCCAACTGGGACGTCGGCAATTCCCATCCTGCTCTTGGTTCCAAGCTGCCGGGGAATCTGCCTGTGGCAGGAGCTGGGCGGAGGCTCCTGCCAAAGGGTGCCCTGGCACTCACTGCATTGATCCCACTGAGCTGCTGGCCCATGGTCAGACAGATGACTGCAATCAGCTGCCAGCGGATGCTACGGTCGGCAAAGAGCTCCCAGGGCTTCTTTGCCTTCTCCCCTCCGAGGGCAAAGTTCTCTCTCTGGATGTCCTCCAGCTCCTTGTGGTAGCGCAGAGGGCCATGGAAGCGCTTCAGTGCTGGGAGGAAAACAGGGTTCAGCCTCGGGGGGGGGGGGCGTGTTTCAGGCCCACCTGAGGCCACTTGGCAGGTCCAGCAGGAGGCGAATCACTAGAACCTCTGACTGAGTTCACCTTCCGCAGCTGCCACTCTCCTCCCTGGGTATGACTCTACTGAGATGAATGGGGATTGATTTGCCCAGAGCTCTCCCACCCCTAGTTTGTCCTGCAGACAAGGGCGAGGTTTGGGAGCATTTCTTTCTGGTTAAAACCCCAGTGGGCAGAAGGAGCTGCTGGCTTGGAGCTGCTCCCCGGCTTGAAAGAATGCGCCCAGTTCCCTCTTGGAGGTTCAGGAGGCATGGCAGCCAAAGGCCGCAGCCCACTGTACCTTTGACGGCCTTGTCCTCGTCCCCTCGGTCTAGTAATGTGAAACGGGGACTCTCTGGAAACCAGGGAAGGCTCAGGAGTTGGATTATGGCAGGCAAGCCACAGCTCGAGATCAGGAAGGGCCACCATTCCTCTCCCCCCAGCAGCTCCCTGTGGGAAGCAGCACAAAGGCAGCTCTTCAGGCCCCTAGGCAGCCAGCTGCCCCCTACGCTGGGGCCCCAGTGAGCCAGAATTCGACACTCACCTTAGACCCATCACTTGCCCTGTCAAAATACCTCCTGTCAGGAAGATGGAACTGCCCATCACCATAGCCCCTCGAAGGTGTCTGGGAGCAGTTTCACCTATATAGAGAGGCTGCACACAGAGTCCAATGCCTGAAAACAGAAGAGAGTCTCGGGAGCAGGGTTTCTCCCATACATTTCCGAAAGGACCTGTAGCGGAGAGGCTGCCGCTGATAGAAGGAAAGTGCCACTGTCCTCAATGAACTGCACACCTGGTGCAGGTCGGTCTCTCCCAGGAAGCACCCGATTCATTAACTAGGGATGGATCCGGAGACAAAATCCAAATGCTTTACCTGTATTCATTCCAATCAGAAACCTCCCAACAATCAGCAATTCGAAGAGCCCCGTTGGGAAGCTGGCCCCCATCAGGGTAGCAGCAAAGAGGGCAAGGAGGTTATTCATCAGCAGAGCTCCTTTCCTGCCAGAAGAGCCACTGTCAGAAGGGAACGGAGGAGACCACGGAACTGGTCTTGGCGGCTGCGAGAAGGTCGGCCAGCAGAAAAAGCGGATGGCGACTCGGGGTTTCCAAAGAGAGGAGGTTTCCCCCCTGCAGAGGCTGATGCGTGGCTGCCATTTGCTCAGGCTCCCCTCCCCTCCAGCCACAGCACGGAACCCATCCCTGCAATGGCTCTTCCCTCCCAGGACGGGGCAGTTCCCAGGGAATATCAAGTCAGGCCAGGCCCTGCTCTCTGGCAAAGACAAAGGATAGACAGGGGCCTGTCCACTTCCTTCAACTCTTTGGAGGAGGAGAAATTGCCCAAGAGTAAAGGAAGCATGCCTCTAGGAAGGATTACGCTCACCTGCCCAGCCAGCCAGCCATGATGCCCCCAAGGTGAGCCCCAAAGAACCCGCCTAGGGAAAAAATAGAAGCAATGGTGGACCAGAGAAGAGTCAGCATACTGGAACTCAGCTTGGTCTGGTAACGGCTCTGCCAGGTATCATTGAGGAACTTGTGGATGTGCTGAAAACCCAAAAGGAGAATAATGTGGGGGATGGTAACGGTGGTGCTGCCTACTTCCCATCGCCAGTATGGGGCAAGCATTTCAGCCTCCTCAGCTAAGGGTTTTACAGAGGCTGCCTGGGACACACACACCCTCAATCAGATGCAGAGCAGCACAACTCTTTTGTTAGAAAGAGGCCAAATGAGTTGCTAGGAATCTGCCTCTTTGCTTCCTTCCCCATCTTGGAGACCTAACCTCTGATATGCCCTGCCTGCTGGCTGGGGAATTCTGGGAGGTGGAGCAGTAGTGGGTTCTAAATCCCGTCGCTACCGGTTCACACGACGCTTCTGTGCATGCACAGAAGCATCCCAGGTGGGTGGGTGGAGCCTCCTGCTGCCGCCGCTACCGGTTCACAGAACCGGGCCGAACCGGGAGCAACCCACCGCTGAGGTGGTGTCCCCAAATTCCTTAATGGCTGAGGCTGAGAAACACTGGGCTAGAGATGGCTTCAAACACGTTCAGGGAACAGTCAGCTGCCACCGAAGGATCTAGCATGCTATGCGCCCAGTGGGTAGAGAATGGCCATGGACTCCTTCCACTTCCTCCAGAGATCCTGGCTGCAGAGTTCCTTGCCCCTCTTCCTGTCTAAAATGATATAGGGTCTCCTGCTTAAGACGAAAAGACTTCCAAGGTCCCATCCAGCTGTATTATGATTGATCTCCTGAACTGCAGCTCAGCCTGTCAGTCTCCATCTCAGTGTGAACTATGCATAAGCATATGTTTAGCACATGCTGTTGTCCCTCCACGGTTACTTTTGTTTTTAATTGTCTTAGGAAGCATGAAACACTGCATTAAATCAATCTTGCACAGTTTAATTACTGAGGGAATCAGCTGAGACAGGAAGAGTCAGCTGCCTTGGCACCAGACCCGTTTGACTTTGTTGCTCTGATCTTTACTTCAGGGAGGCTTGTCAAGTAGTGCTGGGGCTGGGGGAGTAGGTGTTACTCTGGGAAATGATGGCATCCCACGACTTGGCATTTCTCCCCCAAAATGGCTAGATGAACCAGAATGGGGGACCATAGCAGAAGGGGGTTCAGTTGCCCTGCTAGTGATGCCCACACAGTATTCCTGACAATGCGGCAGATATTTGCGCCCAAGCCTTCCAGGACCACATGTCTCTTGCATCCAGGCAGAGCTTCACTTATGTGGGTCCTGGCAGCCATTCCATACCTCCTGCCATTTCCTTCTTCATCAGGCAATGGACCTTGGGCATTTTCTGCCCAGCTGGACATGGAGCCTTTTTCAAATAAATCATGGACAATGGGAAGTCTATGCTGGTTCATGCACCCTTCCACCCTGCTTCCTCTGAGTTGGGTAAGTGTGAAGAGAAGAATCTACAGCAGAGCAGCCACAAACAGCCCTTCAAGATGCTTTGGAGGTCTTACCTGAGTGGGGGCACTGATGACAGAAACGTTGTATCCGTACTGAAAGGTCCCTCCAATGCCAGCTGCACACACGGTACCAAGGAGGGTCCAATTTGGGAGCTATAGAAAGAGGAAGCCCCAAATGCCATGGTCAAGGAGGGCCGGACTACTGGAAACTGGCAACCGTGAGCACCCCATTCTGGCTCAAACACAAGATGTTGGGGTTTGCCAGACCCGTTGGGAGCCGTGGGTGGGTGGGATGGGGGACGGTAAGCCTTTTTAAAAAATCTGAGCTGTTGTTTTCCCCAGCCCAGGAAGAAGCATCAGGAGAAGGAAATCACAGCTTGTGGGTGGACCATCAGTAACAGCCTCGGGTCTGAACTACGAAGTAGAAAGCCAATAAGAAAGTAAGGCTTTTTTTATACATTACTAGTAGCTGGATACCCGTGCTTCGCTATGAAACTGAACTCCTTAGCATGGAGTAGAATGTCTAAACTCCCAGCCCGCAGGACGGATGAGTCATGCGCTGGCCATGCCCACTGGCAGTTGGAACAGAGTTCTTTTCAGGTGGGGAGGGGCAGTGGAACATCTAACTCCTTAGCATCAGAGCGTGTTAATAATAATATAAGAAACAACTAATGATCTGATGGTCATTTCGTAAAATCGTTTCTTAGCGAGCACCTAGAAGCCAAGAGGAACATACGTGGCAAGTTTCAAGTTTGTAGGCTTTACAGTTCTGGAGATTTCATGATGATGCGTGAGTGGCATTTGGCTTTTATACAGTATATATAGATTAAATGCTAAACAAATAATAAGTCAAAACAGAAACAAGCAAATCATGCTGTTATTTCTTCTCTCACTCTTTGTCATCGTTTTTTTCCTACTCAGCAGCAACCTTCACACTCCATCCTATAGTAGCTCTCCTCCTGGATCAGTCTAGACTAAAAGTTGGACACCCAAATCTCTTGCCTTTCCATACTTGTGGGAAATTCCTTTGGCTACTGGGGGAGTTCTTGGATGGCAGGCAGAGCAGGAGGGGGGAGGCAACCTCCCTTTTAACCCCAGCTAGAGTATTTTTCAAAGGATCAAAGGGGAGAAGGTGGCAGTTAGAGGTATTCCCCCTTAGAAAATCCCAAAGCTTCAGCTGTTCCCAAGAAACATAGAAAAACTCATTTTGACATCTTTTCCACCTGGCTAATCCATGGAAAGTGATACAGAGAGAACTCCATGGAGAATTTGCAGAAGCCAAAACTGAAGGTGAGGCCTGCTTGATCATTGCCCTGATAACCAGCAAGCCTTCTATGCACCCCCTACCCTGCCCCCCCCCCCCCCCCAGCATTTCAAGCAAGTCTTCCCAAGAGCAGACAACAATCCCATTACACCTGCTTGTAATGATGCAGATGGTTTGTCTAAAGTCACTCGATCTTCTTTCCAGCATCCGGGTTTCCTTAATGCAGAGGGAATACTTACTCTACCCCAAAGACCATAAGAACTATTCTTATCCACGTCCGTTTTCTCTGGCAGGGGTGGGTGGGAGAGATGATAGATAAATAGATGATGATAAATGATAGAGATAGAAAGAAAGAAAGAAAGAAAGAAAGAAAGAAAGAAAGAAAGAAAGAAAGAAAGAAAGAAAGAAAGAAAGAAAGAAAGAAAGAAAGAAAGAAAGAAAGAAAAATCTGGATAAAGGGAAGCATTTCTTTGCGCAGCACATGGTTACACTGGGCTAACGCTAGTGCAAAATGGGATGGCAATCATGTACCTAGGTCTCAAAGAGAACCTCAGCGCGCAGCCAGTGATGAAGGTGCTAGAAACCAGGAGACCCATCTTATCTTAGCCATGAAAGAAGGCTGGGTGATGTTGGGACAGTCTCTCTCTCTCAGCCCCTGCCCACCTCACAGGGTTGTTGTGGTGGGGAAAAGAGGAGCAAGGAGTATTAGGTATGTTCAATGCCTTGACTTACTTACAAAGTCAGAAAGGCGAGGTAAAAATCAAATAAAGGGACAGAGCGGGCAGCTTTGACCGAGTCCATCCCACCGCCCTCCAAAAAGCCCCCAGCCTCGGTTAGGACTTGGCTGCGGGTTGCCCGAAACCCCAATGCTGCGGCCGCAGGACGGCTCCGATGCCGGCCGGGGAACGGGGCTGGAAGCTCCCGGCGACCCGCAGCCAAAGGAGAGGGAGGCTCTCCCAGCGACGGATCTCCTCGGGCCGCTCGGAAAGCAACTAAGCGCCGTCCCGTCGAAGAGCAGCGGGGGTCTTTCCCCCCCCTCACCTGGCGCCGGGGACTCCGGCGGGCTCCGGAACCGCGGACAGGCGGCTGCCGCTCCATGCTCGCCGCTCGAGCTACACTCAGGCAGCCGGGGGAGCAGCGCGCTTTATGCCGGCCCCGCCCCCTCCTCCCCTCCTCCCCCGGCCCGCGCAGCGCCTACGACTCCCGGCAAGCCTCGCGCGCGCGACCGTCACCTGCCGGCGTCTGCTGCGCGCCTGGGTCACGTGGCCGAGCCCGCCCGGCGGCCTGGCGGCTGCACCCCTCCCTAACCCAAACCGGAGCGGCCGGCACCGCCATGGCCTCCGGGCCGCTGCCCAGCGCCTTCCCGCCGCCGCCGCTGTCTCCGCGGCCCCGCGCCCGCCGCCTCGCCGCCCTGGGGCCGGCCAGACCTCCGCTCGCCGCGCGGGCCTCGTCGGTCAGCCCAGCCGGCGCCCCGCCGCGCGTCTGGAGGAAGCACCGGATGGAGGAAGAGCCGGAGGGGTGAGCGGGGCCGTGCCCCAGGCAGGCAGGCAGGCAGGCAGGCAGGCGGGGTATCCGCCGCGGCGCCGGGTGCCAGCCTCTTCGCTGTTTCCTCCCCAGGTGCCCCCCGGGCAAGAAGGCGGCGGGGTGGCCGTGCTGCTCGGGGGCGACCCCCGGCCCGCCAGAAGCGCCCTGCGAGGAAATGGAGCAGGTCGGGCCGGAGCAGCAGTGCGAGGCTGCCCGTCGGAGGCTGCAGGAGATCGAGGACAGGTGAGCCACCCGCCCGCCCGCCGTAGAGGCCGCCCTCCACCCGCGCCCCTCTCACGGGGCTTCCTCCTTTCCCGCCAGGATCACCGAGGAGGAGGAAGAGGAGGAGGAGGGACTTGCCGGGCGGCCCGAGGGCCACCTACCCACCCTGGTCCTGTCCCACACGCTGCAAACCGGACTGAAGCAAGACTACGAAGGAATCTTGACCAAGAAAATCATTGAGTCCATGTACGTCTAGCAGTGGCTCCAACAGGGAAGGGGGGAATTGAATCCCAGCCATCTTACCAGCTGCCCCCTTGGGAGTGGTAGCACCCTGCCCCAGAGGAGAGACCCGGAGCTGCCTTGGCAAGGGTTGCTCCCCAGAGATCGATTTTGACCCTGGTGCTTTCTCTCTCTCAGGAGCCGTCCATCAATGGAGCTGGTGCTTTGGAAGCCTCTCCCTGAATTTCTCCCTGAAAAAGAAGGTCCGGCTTGTATTAAGAGCTACAAGCCATTGGTCACAGAAAGACGCCTTGGAAAGCTAGCAGCCCTGGAAGCTGCCTTTCCCTCACAGACAGACAAATTTCTGACACAGTCTCAGCAAGCAGAAATGCCCTTGGCCCACTTTGGGACAGTTGGATCAAGTGGGCCTGCGGAAGAAGAGATGGAGCTGTAGAAGAACGGAACGAAGCAAGTTGCTTTACCTTTACTTTTGGGACAAGCAGAGATTGAAAGGTGCCGGTCTATAGGAATCCAGGGGCTTAGTTATAAATCTAGGATATGGGGAAGGCACTTGGGGCTCCTGAAAATAAGCTGCCTGGTTCTTTGTATGCACCTTGTCATCTTTTTACACAGTGAGATGCCAAACCTTATGTCCCATCCTTTATGCCCATTAAGCCTGAAGCCTTGTTTTCTTGGAGCACCAGTCTAGTTTGGGTCTTTTTGATTAAGAAATTTGATTGCTTGTGACAAATACAGCATTCATTTCTGCTACAGCCTTTCAAAGTTTGAGCTGAGTAGGCAAACCTGAAGTTCCTTTGTTCTATTGGCAAGAAATGTCTGTTCAGGCATGGGGATAGATCCCTCTTCACCAACTCAAGGTCAGTTGGTGGCATTGACTTGCAGACTCTGTTATATGAACAGAACATGTGAACCATTGAGCGATTCACATTGGCAAAAGCCCTCTGTGCCCTGTGGTTCCTCTCTTGAGAATCTCAGTGGGCACTAGAAGCATTGAGGGAAATAGATCATGGTTGTGGCAACCTAGCTAAGCACAGCTATTGGTAGATAATGTGCCAGTTAAACATCAGACTGCCTAAGCTGCCGTATTATGCACTTTTTAGCTTCTTGTGTTCAAGGAGCCAATTGGCAGCCTAGTGCTCTGAAATTCTTGCACCACCACTGTAAATGAAAATTATTGCAGGAGTTTTTATGTATAGGAAATAGTTTTTCTAGAAAAAGCTCAAGCTTTGCTCACTGCCTATGAGAAAGCCAGGAAAGGCAACCTCAGTTGATTCCCCCCCCCCCTGAAGGACGACAATTGAAAGTAGCTTGTGCATTTTGAGTTCTATTTTCAATTTTCTGCAGATACTTTCTTGGTTCCAAAATGTATTAGCGTTCATAGCTAATAATCTTGTTTAAAGTTAACATTATGCAGATCTCAGCAAATCTATTCTGATGTTTACAACTCAATTCTTTATATTGCTACTTTGTGAAGTTGCCTCTGCTTTTAAGTAAACTTTTCATTTAGCAAAAGCCTTTGTGCCTCTCTGAATAGCAAGCCCGTATCACTCTAAAAGCTTGTAATCTTAAATTAAGGAGCCAGACAGCCCTTCTGTGCGTTGAGAGCAGAAACCAGCTGTCCCAGGGAGAGTGCCAAGTGCCAAGCAACCACAGGGTGGGAATTGGCTTTGCTTACATCCTGCAAAACCCAAATCTGACTTTTATCAGAGCTGTTTCAGGTTAATGTTGGTTAGATTTTGCTCTGGTGTAAGAAAGGAAAAAAGGACGTCTGTTTCTTCAACTGTACATAAAGTAACATCCCCAATTGTTGGATTGGCCTTGAAATTACCCCCTCCCTCACGGAGGGGAAAAATCTTTTTGAGTGTATCCAAAAGTGTAATTTTTTTTGAGGGATAGATTGAGGGATGACCCATTGATGGAACAAGAATTGCTTAAGAGATGGGAATTCTCGGAGTGTTTTTGTTGGATAGTTAATATAGAAACCAGCAACACTGCATTGTGGTCTGTCTGCCATTGGGCCAAATCACAATTTGTATGTCAATAAATGTTTTTTAAAAAAACATTTGTAAAATGGTGTACATTGCTAACAAGTACTAAAGATTTGTCAATACCTTTTACTTTGCTGTAATCAATGCAACTCTCAGTGGTTTTAAGAATACTTTTGGGGCTGCAAAATCCCTTTGACCTCTGCTGGATCTGTTTTGGCACATTGTGAGCTGCCAGGGTGACACTTTCAGAAAGTTCTGATGTAATCAAGCATTTTAGTCTATAGCCAAGTAGTAGTTGTACAGAGACACCCTCCGTGGAAATCCCAAAGTGATTTCAGCTAACCCTTTTCCACACCTATGCAGATAAATGCCACACAACCCTCCTTATGCAGGGATGACAACTTTGCACTGTAGCCTTCTGTTGCTCAGCTTGTGGAAGCTTTAGCTGGGTGCTTCCTATTGTTCCCTGGTTCAAATGAGAATTTTCCTTCCTGTTTCTGTAATATTTGGCAGGTCTGTAACTAGCATTCCATCAGTGCAGAATTGAACCACTTCCCACTTAAGGACATTCAAGTATACAATTGGGCAGCAAGCATTCAGAGACAACCCCTATATATCACTCAGGAGCTAGTAGCAGGAAGACCGGAAGAAGAAAACTTGTATGTTCTACACAGCTGCTACTTTGGTGTGATGGCTGGCCAAGGCTTAACCTTCCCTAAATTTTGCACACACTGTGGTTTAGATTGCTCTATTTCAAGTAATATTTTATATGGCTAAGAATGCATGTATATGGCTAATTGAACTAGTTTGCCAAATTAATATGAATGGCAAGAGTTTGTGCAGAACCTTAAAGGAACCAATACATTTCCCTCTTTCTGAATGATCTTCTAGTTAGCACTATCCCACTTTAGAACAAAGGTAGGAAAAAGATATCACTTGCTCTGCATTTTAATTACAGCAAGTTTAAATATGCTGCAGGAAAATAACTTTCAAAAAAAGCAGTATGTATATTTACATATAATCTGGCCCCACCCCACTGCCTTTATTTACACATTGAAGATAAGCTACTGAGAGGGATTAGCGGTTTCTCCCTAAGCAGGATCCCTTCTTTCCAACAAAGCTGACTTGAGTGGTGGTTTCATTTCTTGGGCGGGCCATGGAACACCTTGATGAGGCAGATGCCAGGCAGAGGAGACATACAAAAAAAGCAATACTTAGGAATCTGATGAAACACTTTCAAGAGGAACATTCTTCCAAAACACCTGTCCATCTGAGGGCTGTCCATCAGCTAAGCAGGTATCGCACACTGATCAGCTGAGGAAACAGCTCCTTGGCAAAGGCCTCCTCCCAGCTGCAATCTGTGTCCACAGGAGAGGACAGGTCACTGAACGGGGAGGGTGAGCCTTCATAGCCCGAGTCACTGGCTGCATCCAGCAGCGAGGGAGGCCTCTGGTCTGAAGAGAGCAGATGGGAGAGGCCCAGGTCAGGCAAAAGGGTATCTGCAGGCTCCTCCTTCACAGAGATGGGGGCCAGCAGGGGAGAAGCCACCACTTCCTCCAGGAGTGCACTGGTCTGGGTGACCGCTTCCGATATGATCTCCAGGAAGAATGGCTTGGTGTATTCATGATCAAAGCGGATCAGTTCATTAATGGCATCTTGCTTGAGTGGTGCAGGCCCCAAGGAGGGACTGGTGGAGGCAGGTAAGGGAACAGCTGCTTCTCCACACACTTCCTGCTGCAGCTTCTCAAAGAAGGTTGCCTGGGAGCTGCTGCAGTGCAGGAACATGTCTGGATCCAGACTGTCCAAAATGCCCAAGAGGAGATCAGACTGTAAGAGAACAGATACACACACCCCCACCAATTTTGCTGGTTAGGACAGGTGATTCAGAGGATTCCCCCTGACATTTGTTCCTAGCTGGACATTAACAGGAAGGGCAGCAGCTATTTTTACCCACCTCAGCATCTGAAGAAGCCAGGCTGTCTGTGCCCAGAGGGAGGTCACCTTCATCCTCTTCCTCCTCTCCCCCACTGTGGAGGCAGAAGACTGCTGGGCCTGTCCCTTCTGCGGAGGAACACGTAGTCTAAGTGCTGCGGACTCAGAAGACCCGGTCTCTGCCCCCCCAGGGGCGATGCTTGCTGTCTCCTCCTGCGTTTCCACCTGCGGGGAAGGGTCCTTGGTGAGACGGGCGGAGGCAGGCGCCCTGGCGGGGCCCCTCGGCCTGCCGACCCTCACCTTCAGCGCGGGAAGTCCGAGACGGAGGCGCAGATCGTGGTTCTCGCGCGCCAAGCTGTGTGCGCGCTCCCGCAGACGCCGGTTCTCGGCCAGCAGTTTCTGGTTCTGCGAGAGAGAGGCGGTGAGCGGGTGCCCGACCGACCGGCCTCCCCTCCCTTCCCCTCCCGGCAGCCCTCCCGGCCCCACCTCGGCCTCCAGCTCGACGGCCTGCCGCTCCAGCTCGCCCATGCGCGCCTTCTTGCGGTCGCGAGCGCTCTGCGCCGCCACTCGGTTCTTCAGCTTCCTGGAGAGGAGAGAAAGAGGCGGGTGAGAGGCGCTCGCGTGGCGCCGCGCAGCGAAGCGCCCGGTCCCCGGTCCCGGCCTCACCTGCGTAGGGCCTTCTCTTCTGGGCTGAGGTGCGCCAGGCGCTGCCGCTTACGGGGCGGCGGGGAAGGCGAGGGAGCCTCTGGAGCGGGCGCCGGAGCCGTCGATGCGGCCGGCAGCAGGAGGAGCCGCGGCGGCGCTGCAGGACCCGGCAGCGGAGCCATCCCGCCGGCGGTGGCGGCCTCGGCCTCCTCCTTCGCGACCGACGAGCCCCCGAAACGACCGACTCCGAGGGTGCGTCGAGCCTTCTGCGCTTGCGGTCCGCCGCGGCTCCCGCGCATATCTCACGTCGTGGCTCTCATTGATTGGCTGCCGCCAGGAGACACCCCCATGGGGGCTCTTGCCGATTGGCCTCTGGCAGGCAGGGGCGGGGCGCGATTGCGTCAGGGGCGCCTGACGCAAGACTGGCCTTCGCCGAGCGCCACGCTGGCCGCCCGCACCGCGCAGCCGCAGAATGACGCCGGCGAGGGAGTGGGGATGGGCTGGGTTCGTCGGTGCGAGCGAGCGTTTCCTCCCACCCTCGGTTGCGTGGAACAGGGCTCGGGCGGAACCCGCGGAACCGGTTCCTTTGAGGAAGCGGCGGCCTCCGCACATCCTGACTGGGCGGGGTTCCCTGTAGCCAGCGACGCGGCCGGGGACTTTTCGCAGCTCACGATGTGTAGCAAGGATGAGAACCCCAAATTAACCGCGTGAAGGAAAGTGCAGCGCAGTGAAGAGCGCAGCCACGTGTCCCTCGCGGGCGCAGCCGCTGAACTTCGGAGTGGCAGGTGCAGGCGGGTTCCTTGGCCCGAGCTCTGCCGGCCGTCACCCCGCCGCTGCCAGAGAGCGCTGTTGGACGGCTGCCGTCATAGCGGGAGGTCTGCCTGGCTGCGGTCTTGTGCAGCCCGTGACTCGGGCTGAGCCCGCGGTCCGCGCCCCCGGGGACGCAACAAACCAAACCCCCAAAACTTTTCCCCTAGACTGTCCATGGTTGACCTCACCTGATTCCTAAGAAGTCAGTAAGGGGCGTGCATAAGTGCACCAGCGTGCTTACCGTCCCTGTCCCAATATTCTTATCAGTAACCATCTTATGTATATAAACAATGTTATATCTATGTATATTACCCAAACGTACTTGACAAAAATTTATTTATTTATTATTAGTCAGACTTATATACTGCCTCATACCACCACTCTCTAAGCGGTTTACACCATTAAGCAATGTATATTTATAGTGCCCCCAACAATCTGGATCCTCATTTTACCTACCTCGGAAGGATGGAAGGCTGAGTCAACCTTGAGCAGGTGAGATTTGAACAGCTGAACTGCTGATCACAGCTAAAGTAGCCTGCAGTACTGCACTCTAACTGCTGCGCCACCTCGGCTCTTAATAAATAAAATAAAAATAAATACATAAAACAGGCACGAGTCGGAGGCGCTTGGTCCTTGTTGCTGCGGTGGGTTGGCGCCAGGATCCTTCCGCGCTCCGACCAGCAGAAGGTTCCGACGAGCAGGGGCCTTAGTCTTGGCGGTCGCCAGCTTCTGGTCTTCAGCCGTCGGATGCCGTCGGATGCCGCTGCCGGGCTTTGTCGGAAATGGGCTGCGGATCCTTGGAGATCAGTCCCCACTTCAAAAGCAGTGTTAAATATATTTTAAGCCAGCGGTTTCATGCTGTATTTTATTGAAAACTCCACCCGTATTCCTATGAGCTCTGGTTTGCTGCACTTGACCCGCCATTATGGGTTTTCAAAGGTGGTTTAAAAATTTGCAAAATCTAAACGGACCGGGGAAATCTGCCTAGCGATCTTGCAGCCCCAGAGCAGAAGCCACTTCACAGCTAATGCTGGTTGCTTGAAGCAGTTGAACACGGCTAATGGCACTTCTCCCCCCCATCCCCCTTCGCGGGCACAACCAGGCTTCTGTAAAAAGAGCCATTGCTCTCTGGTAGGCTATCCGTCTATCTAATATTTCCTCCACGTATTTACAGCCCGCTCCGTTTTATTGGACTCCGGGCGGGAGCATACAGAGCTGCTCGAGGGAACAGGGCAGAACAAGAGGGCTACGGAGCCGCATCGGACACGCAACCTGAGCGGCTTTCCGCCGGCAGGTTTCGCTTTTTAGCAACCAGCAGAGGGAGCACATGACTCGGGCAGCGAACCGAATTGGTGTAAGACCACAAGCCGCCCGCAGACCTTCCTTCCTCTCAACTTCCTTCCTTCGTTGATGCCCAACGCTCTTCTGGCGCCCGGAGGAGTCTGCGGGTCCCTCGCTGGAAGGGAGCAGACTTTCGCCTTCGGTCTCAGGAGGCCTGTTGCTGGCCGGATAAGGGGTGCTGCGAGGGGCCGTTCCGGGAGCCTGCAAGTTCCGCTGCTAAGAGCCGAGAACTGCACTTAAGTCGGCCGCTGGCACACCGGTTAAGATAGCCCGGCCGTCAGGGCAGCTCCATCCCCTTTTTGGCTCCCTGTCCCCCATTTTCTGATAATCCAAGTTTGCTTCACCCAAACCCTTGAAGTGGCTCCCCTTGAATGTCCGCGGGGCCGTACCCTGCGGCGAGCAAGCCCCTCTTTCTCTCGTGTTGTGGAAGAAGAACGGGGGGTCTTCCTCCAACGCTGACGCTACTGCTCAGGACGGGGGTTGGGGACCACAGCTCTTTGGCAGGAGGAGGCGGGTACCCGACAACTGCCTTCCTACCCGGCTTTCTAGCCAGCCACTCGGCCACCGGCTGTAAGGTGGGCTTCCACCGCCGGATGCCCCTCACTGTGGAGGACCTCTGCCGGGAGGCGCAATCCCCACGTTCACCCTTTTCGGGCCGGCCGAAGCTTCGGCTCCCCCAGCCCCGCCCAGACGAAGTCACCCGTCAGGTCCCGCGCTGCCCGGCCAGGAGGCGGCGGCGAGGCGGGCCGGGCCCGGCCGGAGGCGGGGACAGCCGCAGCCCCGTCACGTGGAGCGGATGAAAGGGACGCGGTGGCTGGGCCGGGAGGAGGAGAAGGAGGAGGAGGGAGCTGCCGCCAGCCCGCCGCCCCGCCGCCGCCGGGAGACGACGCTAGGCCGAGGCGGAGGCCGGGCAGAAGGAGAAGCCGCCCGGCGGCGAAGAGAGGCCCGGCGGCGCCCGCGACGCGATGCGCGACCCCGGCCGGGCGCCCCCCTCGCCACCGCTGCCCGGGGCCGGCGCGGGGGGCCCGGCGGCGCGATGAGGCCGAGCCCGGGGCCGCTGCTGGTGGTGGCGCTGGCGGCGGCGGCGGCAGCGCTGGGCCGGGAGGCGGCCTTCGTGGAAGTGGTGCTCTTCGAGTCCAGCCCCGGTGGCGACTACACCACCTACACCACGGGGCTGCAGGGCCGCTTCTCCCGCGCCGGGGCCACGCTCAGCGCCGAGGGCGAGATCGTGCAGGTGAGTGGCGGCGGCGGCGCAAAATGGCTCCGGGTAGGAAAGCGGCGGCGCCCCCTGAGCATCTGCAGAGCGCACGGGCCCGGGATCCGCGTGGCGCCCGGGCAGGAACGGCAGCTCCTCGGCGACCTCCCCGGCGCTTTCCGCCGACTTTCGTTTCGGGAGAAGGCGGCTCGTGGGCCGCCGTGGATCACCCAGGCTGCCCGGGAGCAACGGTCCCTGCTCGCTCGGCCGCCCTCGGGGGTCTGGCCGGAGACCTGGAACCCGATCCAGGAAGGCAGCGCCTCTTCGTGGACGGGATCGCGGGGGCGGCTGCTGCTCTTTAACCGCGGGTGGGCTGAAGAGGCCGCTTTGGGACCCCCACCCCTTCGAGCCACGGATCGCCTTCGGAGTCCGGAACCAAGAAGATTGGGCCAGTGGGGCTGTAGAAGGCCGAGGGCAGCCCGCGGGTGGTGGCTGCTGTGCTCGGGTAGCCATCCTGGCTGAACGTGGGTTTCGGGTCAAGAACCCGGGAGCTGCGTGTGTGTTTGCGGGCTCCATTCCAGAGAAGCAAGCCCCGCAGATGCGCTGGGGACGGGCCAGGGTGGAAGCGTTGATGCGGCGATGGTTCCTGCACGGAGGCTTCCGAACGCTGATGGGCAGCATTTGCCCTCGCGTGATCGAGCTTTTGCCCTGGCTCTGTGTGCGTGCGTATTTAAGTCAGGTCTGCAGAGGAACGGCTTGGGGTGGAAGTCACTGCCAGAGGCCGCTTCACAAGGGCTGCTCCAGCTTTGAGAGGTTCTGGATTAGGAAGAAGTGTCCTCCGCAGAGCCCAGAGGCTGCAGGTTAAATTCTAACAATTTGCATGAAAAATGTGTAATCACCTTATTAAAACTGGTCTGCTACTGGTGAACCTTTTTTCATTTCCTCCTCCTCCTCCTCCTCCTTTGCTTATGGTGAATGCAGCTTCTAGGGGTGCTCAGCTCCCCTCCCCCTCTTTTGCTCTGCCTCAGATCAGAGGCTCACATGTTGAAGCCGGCAGTGCTAGAGGCTAGTTCCTATCTGTGTGACAGCATTTTTAATTTAACAGGACCAGCTTTGATCTTGCATATTTATAGGCAGCCTCAGATCACTCCAGCCTGTACTTCTTTATACTGTAACTGAAGTTCTTTCTTTCATCTTGAAGCCTTTGTGGATACGCTGTTTATTTTGGGCACTGTGGAAAATGGAAGCAGAGGCAAGAATGAAAATAAGGCAAAAGGCTTTCTCAAAACTATATATCCTCTGCAAGTGCAAACATGGCTATGTTTGAATACAGTACTAAGGCCTGAGATCAGCCCCTCTGAGTTGTAGTAACATGGCTGCCTGAATCTAGTCCTGGATTTTTCAGAAGGCCCCTTGTTTTTCCCGCCAGGGGCTGGAGCTTTGTGCTTGGTTAAGGAAGTGGCTGTGCGTTCCCTTCCTGAAGGTGATGGAGTTTCCCTGAGGCTGCATCAGTTGCAAGGCGAATGTTGGGGCTAACTACCGGTAGGCCTGCTGTGAAGGCCGAGGGCTGCAGACTAGGCCCATCTGCTACTGAGGCAGCCCAGGAGATGGAGGCTGCCCCCTTAAATAGATAGGCATCAATACAAGGAAGGTGGCTGGCAGCACAGCAGAAGTCCTGGCTGCTCTAATTGAGGTGCCAGGGAACAGACCCCTTCTGGGGTGGGGTAGGAGGGGAGGCACATTTCTCTGCCTTTTTCTGCTCTGAGGGGCTTAAGGGTGGCTTGAATTGGGAAGTCATCCATCTCTTTTCCTCAACAGCTGTGAGGTAGGTCAGATGTGGAGAAACATTAATTTCAGCTTTCCATTAGCTTGTTGTCATGGAGTAGGAGCATTGAAACATGGCTGGGTGCATGCT
Organism: Diadophis punctatus similis; assembly: GCA_023053685.1. Taxonomy (NCBI): domain Eukaryota; kingdom Metazoa; phylum Chordata; class Lepidosauria; order Squamata; family Dipsadidae; genus Diadophis; species Diadophis punctatus. The sequence continues at coordinate 7,869,330 of JALIGW010000030.1, forward strand.
TCAGAATTCCCTTTAGCTCAGCCCCAATGTTGTTGGTTTGTCTTTGGCTTAGTACATTGGGTGAACTCAACCATTGCTGTTTGTAAGCCAGGATTTGTGGCTCAGGAAATAATAGAAACAACCCAGTGTAGCCTAGACTCTGTAGTCCTTCCCACTTTTTAACTGTGGGTCAGGTATCCTAATGTCTTTTTCATTCCCTACATAAATGATATTTTTGGTCAGTGCTACTGACGTACAGAGCAGTCTCAGAGCTCTGATCTGGAGTGCCAAAGAGGGTGGCTAACGGTACAGCTCCAAGATTGAAGTGGGGAGCTTTGCAGAGCAGGAGAGAATGAAAAAGTCTCTGCCCGACTTCTGGGAAGAGGGAAAGTGCCCAGGTGCCTCCTGCGAGTGGCGCGGCAGATGTGGGATGTAGAGCAACTGAGATCAATTCCCCCGTGTATGAATGATGGTTTGTCCTTTTTTTATTTTTGTAATCATTTTAAAGTGTTTATTATCGTGTTTTACTGAATGTTCTTTCTTATGCTGTACGCCGCCCTGAGTCCTACAGGAGTTGGGCGGCTAACAAGAACAACTAACAAGAACAACTAACAAGGGTGCTGCCTCCCACCACCCTCGCCCTCCTCCTGGCTTCTTGTCACCATTTCCATTGGTTCTGATGACAGAGCAGCTCGGACAGGCCTCCGAGGCTGATATATGTGTGAGAGAAGGCGCCTCTTCAAGTTCTTGTGAGGAGTGGGATATTCTGTCACAGTGGCGGCACGAGGTTTGCATTGGTGATTCCGCAAGTGAGACGGATGGGCAATGCCTAGTAAGAGAACCAGCCGTGCCAGTAGCGGTGAGGCAGACCTACTGTAGCAGCATCTTCGCTGGGAGATCCAGAGCACACATTGTGGAGCAGCTGTAATTGTACAACACCTTGTCTGGGATTGTGTCCAAAGGCAGGGATTTCAAAAATTCTTTACCTTGAATCTTTGAAACCGCTGGATGCACTGTTCTTCCACACATTTGGGGGGGGGGGGAGGCTGGGTAAGACTTGTTAGAATGAAGGGTTTCCTTATGAAGTGGTAAGCATCCTGAGAAACTTGCACAGGGGTTCTGGGAAGTCTGTGCCCAGAGGTGTACTTGATGCCAGAACCTTACCCCACAGCCACTTAATGGATGTGAACCTCCCGGGAGAGCTCAAGGGCATTTTCACTCACTTCAGTAGTGGGCAGGGAAGGAGGGGTGTGTTACCCCTTTCACAAGGGTGAGTATCTGGTCCATGAGCTGCACAAAACTCTTAATTAAACTGAGCCTTGAGGGCATGGGTGTGGAATCTGTTTCCCTAATGGTGTGAACAGATTTGCAAATTCTGGGGCCAAGTGGTTTTGCCAGTGTGCTGGGGACAGGCATATTCTGGATTGGGACTATTTGATTTTTTAACAATTGTGTAGCCATAGCAGCAACAATCTTAAGTTTGGTTTCCAGATAATGGGAAGTAATACTAGCTGTGGAAACAACTGTACCTATACTAATTGATAGATTTTGGTTATCATTCTTGCAGTCTAATATTGCTTATTACTTTTATGTTTTAATGTCTCTAAAATCAGCTAGATTTCCCCCAAATTGAGGTGGGAGTAAATCATTTTAATAATAATAACAATAACAATAACAATAATTTCTGCTTTGATTAGACCAGACTTCAAGTTCTGGATGTCATGCTGTAAAAAGAATTGGACAAACTGCCCCCAGTTCAGGGAAAGGGAGAGAATAAGAGATTAGAATTACTCCTGTGAAGGGAGACTGAAGGAGCTGGCCGTGCTTAGCCTTGGAAGGGAAGACTGAGGGGGGAAATGCAGTGCGCTTCAAAAGGCCAAAAAGATGTTACACTGAAGGAGACGATCCCTGTTCTCTGTGGCCCTAGAATGCAGGACCAGGAATTTCTGAGTACAGAGATTGTTAGTGGGAAGTGAGCCCTCTCAGCTCTCTACTTCCATAAGCCAAGGAAGGACAGAACCTGTTGAGAGCTCATGAGACCATAGTATATGATCCTTGGGCTTCCTCTGCATCACCAGTGCCCACTTGGCCTTCTAGCGAAAGAAGATGTGGCCTCCCCTTGTCGAGGAGGAATCCTGCCTGGTCTCTTGCTTGTGTCCTCTCTGCCTTCCACGGTGCAAGTTAGTGTGGGGCACCACTTTGGCTTTGGACTGGAAGGGCTTGTCCCCACAGCCTCAAGATTAGCCTGACAACCAGGGCTCTCCTGGCTTGCTCTGGGCGTTCCAGAACCTTCACCACCCACCCATCTGATGGTGAGGTGGGCAACACAAGGCACAGCCAAAGGGCTCGGGCACAGGACCCACAGAGAGTCCTTGGAGCGGGTGCCTCCTCTGGACCTCTCGCCAGCCTGGCTATTCAGAGGGTTTCTGCAGGGTCTCGCCTTAGTCACCAAGCTGAATTCCTGAAGCACCACACCAAGCTGTCTGAGCAGTCAGCTTGGCTTTTCAGCCACACCAAGGGTGGCTCTTTGGAGGCTCCCCAGCTGCCTTCCTCTTTTCCTTCTCCCTAGCTAGTGTTGGCAGTGGTGGAAGATGCCTGCGTCCAAAGGGTTAACTCCTCCCTGTGCTTTGCAAGCAGCTGGCCCATTGCGCTCCTTGCTGGGCTGTACAAAAATACTCCTGCTTTGAAGTGTAGTCAGAGGTGGATAAGGGGAAAATCTGGACTGAACTGGACTCCCGGCTGCCTCCACCCTTGGCCCTGGCTAATGTGATGGCAAGACTGAGCCAGACGCTGCCGCCCTAAAGCATCACAGCCAGCCACGGCTTCCTTCCTCCGGCTCCCTCTTTTCTTGTGTCTGAACTGGCAGGGAAGTCCATTGGTGGGAGGGGGCAAGGCTCCTGTGGATGGAGCAGCACGGAGCGCCTCTGGTAGTCGGCCTGCTTGCCTCCTCTTGTGATGGGTGCAGGTGTCTGTGGAAGATCTGGCTTGCACTGAATCTTGATGAGGTTTAAACCCCGGGGCTTTGCTGGGAGAGGGGCAGGGTCTCTTGTGGTACAAGGGATGGCTTGGCCTGTCAGTGTACTTCAAGCTTGTTGGCCCAACCCGACCTCCCCACATGCTGGCATCCAGGCATCTGGTACTGAACTGCTTCGGCTGGGGCACTTCGGCTCCCTCATGACTTGGCTCCTTCTTTTAACAGCCAGACAGTGCTGTTCCTTAGAACAATAGTGAGAAATTTCCAGCGAGCCAAGTGTGGCCACTAGACTGCTGTTGGCTTCTATGGATGACACTGGCTTCTGGGCCTTTGTTGGAGAAGAACGGATTTTGAGAGCCAAGGTTTTGGCAGTCCAGCAGTTCTTTTTTAGGTTTTTAATCAAAGCTTCATCTCGGGGGTGAATTTCAGTAAAAGTTTGATTTGGATAATGGGTAGTGGGTAACTGTTCAGAAGGTAACAAAAGCAAGTAATGGGTGGAACAGCAAAGTCTGGCCATGAGGTGCTTCATCCCCCTTGCTGGGGGGTGGTTCTGGGGTGGGGGGTAAGAGGGGTGTGTGTGCTGCGAATTGATCTACAGGGAGGGAGATGGCCCAGTTTCTGCCTCTGTTTGAAGCTCCCTTGTGGAGCCGGGAGCAGCGAAACTGTGGCTCAGGGCTGGCTCAGGCTCCTTTCAGCCACTGTGGGGAAGTCACAGCAGCAACAGCAAACGGCTGCCATGATCTGGAGAGATTAAAGCCCCTCTTGCCTCACCGCCTTCATCTGCCTTAAGTAGCTGAGAGGTTTACTTGTTCTAGTCGGGCATCTGGAGGGAATTCCTGCCGCCTTCCCCATGCAGACACCATTGCAACTCCACTTGCAGCTGGTCTTCCTCATTTTTCAGTAGCCGTCTCTGCCTGGAGATCGGAAGGGGGCGTCCTTGAACTCCCCAGCAGGCGGGATGGAATTTGTAAGGCCTCCGATGTGAGGAACGTATCGAGCTGTGTGTGTGAAGAACCTTGTGCTTAGTTCAAATACTCCTTGTTTAAACTTTGAAGAATGGAAACATGTCAGTGATGCAAAGCTTAAAGCTCAAAGGCTCCTAAGTAGATTGTCCTACTAGAAAAGTTTGCTCAGTTCAGTCTATGGCTTTTCAGTAATTCTGCAGTTGGTGTATAAGTACTTGTTTCCATTGAGTTCTTTGCGTCTGGTCCAGAGGAGCTGCTTCAGAAAGTGTGGGATGACAAATCCTGACGCCAGCATCTCTCTATGAGAGTGGTCGCTGTACAGGTCCTGCTTCAGCTGCACCATCTTGAAAACAAAGGTGGCTATTTTGTTTCATCACAAACAGGTTGTGTGTCGCTTTGACACCCTTACCAAACTGAGTCCGAAGCACTGTGTGTCCAAGGATCCTTACTTGCAGGGAGAAGGACCATTCTTGGTTCATTGGTTCAGCAGCTATTCGGGAAGTCTGGAGTCATCTGACCTGGAGAGCAAAGTACCCTGGATTACACACACACACACACACACACACACACACACACACACACACACCACCGCCTCTTGAGGAAGATTCCCTGCACTTCCCACAGCCTGGAACTCTGGGCTGGAAATCCGCTTCTTCCTTCCCATCTTGGCTGGGGCTGGGGGGCAGAGAAAGAGACCTGCTGGGTGAGGAGGTGTTTTCTGGCCGCAGTTGGGCCATGAGTGTCCAAGCCTGGTGATGAGCTCCTGTCCAAGCTTGATTTGACCCAGACTCGGCCCGGCAGGAATGGATGGGTGCTGTTGCTGCTGCTCCTGGGGTGCAGGGCCCCAAATGTACCCAAGGCGGAGGAGATGCTATCAGCTCTCCGCCCACTTCTCTGCCCTGGATTGGAAGGATCAAAGCCGGCCGCCACTGTGGCCGAGGCGCTTCAAAGCCAGGTAGGCCGAATGATACAGAGAGCGCTCCCTGATGCAATCACAGCAGCTTGTGAGACTGGTTTCTGGGTTTTGAAAGGGAGAGACAAAGACATCCTTGTTTGCTTCGGAGGGGGCAGGGAGGAGGGAGTACCTGCCAGGCACGGTGGGCGGCCCACAGGAGGAAGCCTTTTCCTTCTGTGACCCTGGCTGGACCTGAAAGAGAACAGTCTGGGCGGCATTCTGCTTCTGGCTCACTTATGTCAGGGGCATCTGCAGTCCTGGTTTCTAAGGTGAAGCAAGTGGGCCCCTAGAAATAAAGGTTTAAATGTCTTGATTTGGACCCTCAGCTCAAATTTGTGTCTCTTGCATCTTCTTGCTGTGGTGTTGGGTGCCTCTATCTCCTTCCCCCTAACAGCCCCCCCCCTGCATAAGAGGACTCTTCCACTTGGCAAACTGCAGAATTGTGTGTGTGGGGGTGTCTGTTTTTGGAGAAGGGACATTGACCAGGTCACAGCAGGTGTGCATACTCTGGAATGCTACCAGGAAGGTTGTCCCGCCCTCCTGGTGGCATATAATTCAGTTTTATTAATGGTTTGAACATATTTTGGCAGAATATACCGAAAAAAATAACAAACATCTACCAGGCCCTATCTCCAAGTGTTTGTTTCCTGTGCTAAAGTTAAATTCTAGAATCTATTAAAAAAACAGGTATTCAAATTGAGAAGCCCAGGTAACCTTTCCTTCCTTCCTAGACCCTGACTCTTATCTTCTGTGCCATCAGTGGACTTTAGGGAACAAGGGTGTGGGGGCGTGGACAGTGGTTGGGGGTGTCTATTCAGGGGGCTTTCCCATCTTTTGCAGACTGATCCGCAAAGACTTGCTTATCAAGCAGGAGAGCAATTTCTCCCCCCCCCTTACATTTGGCATATTTGCCTGGGGGTATCACCACCCAAAGGGCAAGGTAGTCTGGAAACTAGATTTTGGCTGATGTCTAAGTTGTGTGTCCTTTCTGAAGGTACTTTAAGCCCTTAGGAATCTTGTGATCTTCAATTCAATTAAACCCTTTGATCTGTATATTTCAGGATGACCTGTGGATTAATTGTACAGCGTGCCCTTTTCAGAGCAAATCACTTTTTCTAACCGAATGTGTTTTCTGAGGGCTTAGACTTCGAGCAATATTCTCCATGACTGTTTCCTGATGGGCAGATAGAACGACTGTGATTGTACAGGGTGATATGGTGGAAATTAGAAGCATCTTGTCTAATGTTTTGGTTGTGTTTTTGGTGGGAAGAGGACAACCCCAGCGGTAGGGCTGGTGAGATTGGGGAGGGGTGTGTGAGGGTATGTGATACATCTGTAAAGCAAGGAAGGAAAGGATTGTCTGCCTGTCCCAGATCCAAAGCTCAAATCGAAAGTGACCGGTGGCCTTGGCTGGTTCCACCCTCCTGGTTTAATGCTGAAGACAGAGATGAGAACGGCTTTCAAGCCAGTTCAGTTCTGCATTTCCCCACTTTCCTTCAAATTATTCCTTAGGCAGAATTTCTTGGAATTGGCTCAAAACTCCCAGCTTAGATTTCATGTCTGACTGGAAAAAAAATATATGGAAAATGTATTAATTTGCGCCGTTGAGTATTGATAGCTTTTGGAACTCAAATGTACTTCTTTCACGGTTTCAATTTCAGAAGGGTTAGAGATCACTGCCCAGAGCAGGGTGTCATATGGGGACCCCCAGAGGTCCCTGAGGCTCTTTCAAGGGATGTGCAAAGTCAAATAAATACATATTTTAAAATGTTTCAGTTTAATTTCTAAAACAATAAATAATGATAGTTCTAGCTCACACAAACCAAAGCTCTTAGGGGGTCCCCCAGTCTACAAAATGATTGAGAATTGCTGATCTTGAGATTAAAATCTTTGATTATCTCACTTTTTCTGCAAAGCCACCTTCCAGTTAAATGGGCTGAAAGAATCATTGCCGTTTAGGATTGGTGGCTGCATTTATAACCTGAATACCAGCTGGGAAAGAATAAACTTAGCAACCAAGGCCTTTGGTCTACTTCAGCTGGGTGGCTCTGATGACATCAGACTGCTGTTTGAATGTGAACAATTGTTTGGGCTACTCAAGAACCATCTCGAAAATTAACCTTATGCCAAGGAATGAGAATGAGAAGGGAAGTGCAACTAGAGAACAAAAGTTAAGCTTGTCTTCTAGCGGTGCAGAGGAAACAGTCTGGAAGGGATGATAATCTGATCCAAAGAGTCAAGGGAAAGGTAATTTGAATGTTTGTTGGCTACACACAAACGCAGCCCTGAAGAGACCAACCCTGCGGAGAAGCCTCTCTGTTGTGTCGACGGACAGCCGGCTGTTAGCCACTGTAATCAAGGCTGCTTTAGATAGCAAAGTAAAATTACAAGGAAAGAAGGGAAAGAATTGGAGCCGTCCTTTCTGGAAATTAAGAAACAAAGGTGATCGATCTCAGTTATTGCTTTGCTTGCAAATACGGCAACAAGAATGTATGAGCAGAAACAATCTATGATTATCGTGTTCATTTGGGTAAGAAGTAGACTGAGAATTAATTGGATTCAAAACAGCAGAAGCTTGGAATCTCTGGCAGCAGCAGGTCCTACCAACTTGGAAATTCCTGTGGCAAGTGCCCATAGACCAGCCGTCAGAGGAGAAGGCAGGTTGCCTCTGACCCCAACCTCCAAGCGCAGCTCTTCTGCTTGCCACTTTGTCCCAAGGCACATGGTTTGGGATGCACCTTCTCCGAATGCCCAAAGTCAGTATCGTTCAAGAAATGTAAAAAGCCCAGGTTTTCCCTGTGCCTAGATTTTTTGTGTGCGTGTGTGTGGAAAATTACCATAGACGCCTAGGGCTGGAAAGGGACCTTGGAGTCCTTCTAGCCCAGGGGTCCTCAAACTCTGCAAGAGCCGAGGTGGCGCAGCGGTTAGAGTGCAGTACTGCAGGCTACTTTAGCTGACTGTGATCATTTGAGTTCAGCTGTTCAAATCTCACCGGCTCATGGTTGACTCAGCCTTCCATCCTTCCGAGGTAGGTAAAATGAGGACCCAGATTGTTGGGGGCAATGTAAATATATACATTGCTTAATGGTGTAAACTGCTTAGAGAGTGCTTGCACTATGAGGCGGTATATAAATCTCACAAATAAATAAATAAATAAACTTTAAGACTTGTGGACTTCAACTCCCAGAGTTCTCCAGCCAGCTATGCTGTCCACAAATCTTAAAGTTCCCAAGTCTGAAGACCCCTGTAATCTAAGCCAACCCTCAGTCCAAGGCAGGAGGAGACCTTATTGCATCCCAGACAAATCTTTTCTTGAAAACCTCCAGTGGTGGGCCATCCACAGCTCTGTGAATCAATCAGCTCCACTGATTAATCGTTCTGTTATATTTTCCTTCAAAGCTATTTTGTGCTTTGGGGCTTCAAAATCAGAGGTGGGTTCCTGCTGGAGCTGTCCGTACGCAGCTCTGGTAGGGAGCGGCCGATTGCACAATTTGCTTGCGACCACACCGGAGCCCTCTCTGCCGGTCCGTCGCGTGCGGCGCCATCTTTTTCTGTGAATTTTGGGGCGATTTTGCTTCTGCGCATGCGCGGAAGCAAAATCGCGCCAAAATCTCTCTCTCGCGCATCCCTCGCGAGATTTTGGGGCGATTTTGCTTCCGCACATGCGCAGAAGCAAAATCGTGCGAGGGGGGGGCGCGCATAGCAAGCAAGCAAGCGCCCGAAACGTGGAGATGCGCGCGCAGCACAGCGGCACCGGTAAGGAAGCAATCCGCCGCTGTTCAAAATAGAGTCCTTGCAACAAACTCCAGAGTGGAAGCATGGATAATTCCCGTTTGCTTCCTATCAGGGCCGTTTTGGCCCTCCCGATGAAGCATTCAGCAAGGAAACAGACATTTTGTATAAGTTCTTCATATGGGGCAGGAAAGCAGTGAGGTCACGAAGGAAAAGAGCCGCCAGTGGGATTTTTGAGGTGCATTTTCACAGAAGCTCTCTCCTCCTTCCTTAGATGCATCCATTGGGACTCTGCAACAGCAATGATGAAGAAGACTTATATGAATACGGCTGGGTTGGAGTTGTGAAGTTGGAGCAGCCTGACCTGGAACCCAAACCCTGCCTCACTGTTCTGGGCAAGGTAAGGAGGGCACAGCGCTTTCCCTGAAGCAGGGTCCTGGCTGGGGGAAAAAAACCTGGTGTGGTTTGCAACTTGTTCGGGAAGGCCGGAAGCGGGCCCTCCGGAGCCCGGGGAGGGCAAAAACGCCCCCCCCCTGTGGTGGTGCAGGAGGCTGATTAGGCCACGCCCACCATGGCCACGCCCACCCAGCAACCGGGCAGAGAACCCCTTGCTAAAAATTTTTGAAGCCCACCCCTGAGAGAAGCTGTGCACGTCGTCCTTCAGCTGGGGCTGCAGATAGAGTGGGGCCAAAGATAGCAGGGCTGGGGGGCTCCCCGGAAGATCTGATGCGAGGCAGAGTTGATGATAGCATGACTCCTCACCAAAGGCGGGGGGTGGGGGTTGTTTGGCCAAAAGGAAATTGGTTCTTCCTTGCTTCTCTGTTGGGAGATGCCAGTCGGATCGCCTAGGAACAGCAGCGCATTTGCCTGGTGGGTCTTTGAGGGAGGAGGCGTTATCAGTTGGGGAGGGATGCGCTGCCCTCTTTGTATGTGGAGGTCTATTGCTCATGGTGGCCCCCTGAGCCTCCCCAGGAGGAGGCGAGCTTGAAGGCTGCATTGTCTGTAAACAGGGCTGTAAGAAGATGGGCGGCTTCTCCTTGCCAGCGTTGAACAGTGGGCCGGCGATCCCCAAACAAGGGCCTGGTCCTCTGAGGCAGCCTTTGCCCCCTGAGCTGCTGCTCTGTCTGCAGGCCGGACCTTGTTGGCTCCGAGGAAGGGGCTGCCCTGCTGGGAGTCGTTCTCGAGCAAGGGCTGGAATCTAAGTTGTCCTGCTGCGGAATGGCTCTTTGGCAAAGGAAGACCCCTAATTAGAGGCAAAGGCTTTCTGTTTTTGTTCTCCTTTAATCCTTACCCCGAGGCCTCTGTGTGTTGCGGCCCTGCCTGTGCTTGTGCGGAAAGAGGGTTCCAGTTGTGCTTTGTAATAAGGCCTCTTTACAGTGAATCAACATGCTAACGTTGGATCTGGGTTGCCTCGACCTGTCCTGGGAACTTCAAGAACACCGCTGCTGTAAAAGCCATAAAAGCCGGATCGCTGCCCCTGCTCTACTCCGCAGCTGCCTCTTTAAGAAGGCTCCTGTTTGGGCATCTAGCTGAGGAATGGGCCAGAGGCCCCATGCTGTGCTGACCAGGAAAGAGGGGACCGAGCAGGGGAAGGAGCATGTGGTGCCCTTTGGCTGGCCACTCCAGAAAAGACTCTCCCACAACCCACTCCATTCCCGAGGCAGAAGCTCTTCCACCACCTCACATAATCAGGAGTGAAAGAAAATACATTTAGTCAGACAGAGTAATTAACAGAATTCCCTTGGGACCTGCCCAGGTGTGTTTGGCTTGGAAAAAAGGAAATAGTTATTTCCCCCAGAGACTTGTGAGGAGAGGAGACACAGCACTGAGTGACCAGCGCTCAAGCACAGGAACTGCTGCATGGGAATCGCCTTTGGTATCTGCCACCGGGAGGGGGGCGGCCCGTCGTCCCCCCCCAGCATCCCTCCTGGTGTTCCACTTACAGCTCTGCTTCTGTAATTTAAGCCACAACCGCAAACCTGCTCTTGATTGTGGGGTTCCCCTTTTCTCTTGATTTAAAACTCCCCGCCCCAAGATACTCTTAATCTAGCCAAGGAACTGGGGGAGAGGGGGTTGAGGGAGAGGGGTCCAGATGCCTCAGGGTACCAGCAAGGAAGACTCTTTGGAGCAGGGGTCTCCAACCTTGGCAATTTTAAGCTGGAGGACTTCAACTCATTCTGGGAGTTGAAGTCCTCCAGGTTTAAAGTTGCCAAGGTTGGAGACCCCTGCGTTTGGAGGACAGCTGAGCCAGACCAGCTTGGCTTTTGAAGACGGTCGGCTCCTAAGCTGTTGGAGTCGCCTTGCCTGCTGCTCACTGCCCCAAGAGTCAAAAGCCTTGCTTGCCCCACACCCTTTGCCCATCTTGGGCAATGGGAGACCTTGGTACAGAGGCAGAGAAGGAGGGCTGGGGGGGGGGGGAAGGATTAAGAAGAGATTGGACAGCCATTTTTCCGGAATGGCATAGGACCTCCAAGTTCCCTTCCAACTCTATGATTCTCTTATTCTGCTTAATGGCTTGAATAGTCTTGTTTGGGGAGGGGGGCTTCTTTTCCTCTTGGGGGCGAGGCAGGTCTTCCGCCCCGTGGGCAGGGGGGGTTGGGGGGAAGAGGGGAAGGAGGGGGGAAGAGGGGAAGGAGGAGCGGGGGAAGCTGCCTCCTGCTCTGGTATGTTTGTGGCTTGGCCGCTTTGATCTCCTGCCAGGGAAACCTGGAAGGTCAGGCCAAGCTGCAGCTAAGCTCCGGAGACCGGAGTGCTGGGGAATGCTGGAGCGGAGCCCCACCCACCAGACTGTTGCCTGTGGGTGTCATTTCCTGAACCAGGCACTAAGAAAGTCCATGCGTTGCCCCCTTAGGGGGCAGGAACAGAGGAAGCTGAGAACCAGTTGGAATTGGACAGGGCTCGCCAAGGAGAGTGTCTGGGACTTTCCCCCTCCCACCTTCTGCAACTACAACACCCAGTGGCTCAGACAGCACGCTTTGAAGCAGGCGGAGTGCCGAAAGTCTGGGCCTCTTCAGCAACAGACAAAATGCTGGGTGGCCTTCAGAGGGGCCACAGGTGGCAGCTGAGGGTCTGCAGCATTGAATGAGACCCACTCTGCAGATCAGAGCTGGAGGTGAGGGAGGCTAGAATCTGGCTCAGGATCCAGATGGGATGGGAGGCCTTTTAGTTTCCAAGTGATGTGCTGGCCGTCATTGTCTGCAGTGTTTGGCCCTGCTCGTGAACTCTACTCTTCTTTTCCTGGGGGGCTCTGGGTCACCACCACCCTCCCAAATTACCAGAATTGGAAAAAGCAAGGAAGACTCCCTTGGCTCAAGGTTGCCCTCTGGTGATCATAAGTGGTAACAGGCGGAGAATGTTTGCAGGGAGTATGTGCTGGTGGAGAGGGAGCTGTGAAGAGTCTATGCCAGAGGTCTTCAAACTTGGCAACTTTAAGACTTGTGGACTCCAGCTGGCTGGAGAATTCTGGGAGTTGAAGTCCACAAGTCTTAAAGTTGCCAAGTTTGAGGACCCCTGGTCTATGCTTTGGGGGCACTTCATTACTTCTGATGCGCCCCCCTTCCCACTGAATCATTTTCTTCTTCCCTCCTAGCCTTTATGTTGTGAGGGGGGAAGGAAGGAGAGAGGAAACCGAGACAGGGAGCTGATCTTAGGCCCTGTCCCTCTCTTCTTTGTAGGCCAAGCGGGCAGTTCAAAGAGGAGCCACAGCTGTCATTTTTGATGTGTCCGAAAACCCAGATGCCATTGATCAGGTTGGTGAGCTCTCTCTGTCTCTCTGTAGGAGCATGGGTCAGTATATATTGTTCTTTCAGTATTTCTAGCAGGGGGTACAGGAAAATCAACACCTTAACCATCAGCAGCAGTAATGAAAAATATTCAGTAAAGATTCTCGCATATTGTTGGGGCCCACTTGGGTAAAAAAACCTAAATAACAAGGGCCTGCTTTGGCCTGTAGAGTAGAATCAGGGCTCCATAAAATGGTTGCTGACCCAGAGGAAGCCCCCCCCCATCCTCCCTCCCCATCCTCATGAACTTTGGAAGGAGGGAGAGCAGCCGCCAGCCAGCCCTCTCTGCAGGGTTGCATGGCCAGGCACATGTGCCTGACATTTCCTGCTGCTGGGCCACGAGGAGTGGTTTGAATTGGTCCACTTTGGATCACCCCTGGTGGCACTCACCTCTCGGGAGTCCAGCTTTGCTTTTTGTGCCAATTGCAGCTCTTGGCTTATCTCCAAAGGCAGTGCCAGGCAGTGCCAAAGGCTCTGCAGATTGGGTGGGGGCCTGGGGGGTGGGTGAGGGCGGAGACTGTGTCTCCTTTGAGTTCCTGCCCAGCAGAAAGACAGTGGGGGGACAAAGGCATTCACGGTGTCTCCTTTCTTGCAGCTAAATCAGGGCTTGGAGGACCCACTGAAAAGACCAGTCGTTTATGTCAAAGGGGCAGATGCAGTTAAGCTGATGAACATTGTTAACAAACAGAAAGTGGCGCGGGCCAGAATCCAGCACCGTCCACCACCAGTAAGTCCTCAGGGCAGGGCAGGTCCGGTTAAGTGACCAGACTGCCTCTTTGTACTTTTAATTTTCCACATCCAGGTTGTGGTCATAGCCTCCCCTATTTGTAGTGGGGAGGGGTTCTGATAGGCCATTTGATGGCTCATAGTTGTCAGTTCTAGCTCCTCTGACAGGCTCTGAGGCCCCCTGGACTCTCTGGCCTCCAGCCTAGTGGAACGTTTCTTTAAAGAGTATTTTCTCCCTGAGTGCCATTAAGGCACTAGTCAGATTGTGGTGCTTTTAAGAAAATCCAAAGAGAATCCAGACAATGATCAACAATCGCTCACTGTGGCAAAGGGAAGCGTGGGAACGTCTTGATTCCCAAAGGAGGCTGTGTTCACTCTAAAACCAGCAGAAGTGGTCAAGGGAGGTTTGATGTTTATTGAGGGTCAATAGACCTACAGGGTCGGGTGGGTGAACAGAGGATTTACCAAATCTTAATGATGGTGGCTATTCAAAAAGGTGGTCCACCAAACCACCTGCTCCGTCTTTGATGGAGAAAAGAGCAGCTAAAATGGAGGAGGAGGACTAACTACGAATGGAGATGTGTTTTCAAATATGCCCAGAGGAGGAACTCAGTCAGTTAGGAGTAAGATTTTGGAATGCCTCATTCCCTTTCAGAAGGCACATCTATTTGGCCTGGCATTAGATGGGTTGTCTGGCACCATCTCTAAGGAAGTTTCTGCTCTGGTCTAGGGCTGCAGTCCTATAGGTTCAGCTTCTGCCCGGGACTCATTTACCCACAGCGTTTTGGTACTTCTTGTGGGAAGCATTGACATCTGGGGAACCAAGCTGTGCTGTGAGAGATTGTTATCTGAGCAATCTCTGGGCACGAGATAGTTCTAGCTCTAGTTGCAGGTAACCAATTCAGAAATCTGAGGCAGGAAATCTAATCTGCCTTTTTTATCTGCTGCTTCCTCCACCCTCGCTTCCAAAGCAACCCACCGAATACTTTGACATGGGGATTTTCCTTGCCTTTTTTGTGGTCGTCTCTCTGGTTTGCCTGGTTCTTCTCATCAAGATCAAAATGAAGCAGCGTCGCAGCCAGGTAAGAGCCAGACAGACCCCTTCAACCTGGTCTTTTCCTTTTCCTCCGCCTCTCCTTCTCCCTTTGGTGCCACCTGAAATCTCAGCTGGAGGTTTCGGGGCAGCGTTACATGCTCTCCTAAGCAACAGTCCTACAGGATGGCCCTGAATATTTGGGGCTGGGCCATTAGCTCTAGGCAACCTGGAAAATGTAATGAGTTATGGAAGTTGTAGCCTAAAACGTCTGCAGGGCACCAACTAGGGAAAGCTGTCACTTCACTAGCCGATTCCAGCCAGGAATAGCCTCCTTTCCCTTCCTTGCTGGAATGCGACCGAGAGTTGGCCACCTGAGTCAGGCTGGCCCTGGCTGCCCTCTGATCCTGAGGCTAAGAATTGTTGCCGCTGGCCATCGGCAGCCTCACCGGGATGTCTCCTGTTGCAGAGCTCCATGAATAGGCTGGCTGTGCAGGCGCTGGAAAAGATGGAGACTCGGAAGTTCACATCCAAGCTGAAGGGGCCCTGCGAAGGCAGCTGCGGTGCCCTCGACACTCTCAGCAGTGGGTCCACCTCGGACTGCGCCATTTGCCTGGAGAAGTACATGGATGGGGAGGTGAGGCACTACAGGAGGCTGATCGGTACAAATCGTTTTAGCTTTTTCTGTATTTCTAGATGGCTTGGGCAAGATCAGTCAGGTAAGGTGGCTTGTGCCCCGGTTCCATCGGGTGGGACTCACTCATGTGAGGGATCGCCACACGCAGAGCCGCCTGGGTATGAGGAGAGGCATCGCCTATTCTCCCCATCCCTTTGGGCGCCTTCCTCTCACCTGGGAAGCGAAGCAGTGTGTGTTCTGGCCAGCACTTCCCTGGCAAGCTCACAGCAAGCTGTGTGAGGAAACCAGGCAGGAGCCTTTCAGCTGTGATGTTGCTTCTGCAGGAGCTGCGTGTGATTCCCTGCACCCACCGGTTCCACAGGAAGTGTGTGGATCCTTGGCTTCTGCAGCATCACACCTGCCCCCACTGCCGTCACAACATCATTGGTGAGTTGCGGAGCTTCCCTCGGCTGTGTCCTTGAAGGAAAGGGCAGGGTTCCGAACTGCCAAAGGCTCATCTGCCTGCCAAGGGTAGATGGGCTTCTGGCTGGCAGGCAGTGTTTGCCTCTGGGGGACTGGAGACGACTCTCTCCAAGTTTGGTTGAAACCCCCCCCCCCTCCTCTTTTACGTGCAGAGCAAAATAAGGGGAACTCCAGCCTGGTGTGTGAGGAGATGGCCAACCAGTTACACAGCCGGCAGCAGCAGCAGCAGCGTGTGATCCTGCCTGTCCACTTCCCTGGCCGAGCACACAGAGGGGGTCACGTCACTGCCTACCCCACACGTACCAGCATGGACCCCCACGGGAATCCCATTACTGTCTTGACGGTCGATCGGCACGGAGAGCCTCCAACCTTCTTCCGGAGCTACCCGCCCATTCTGCACCTGGAGCCCCACCCTGGCACAGTTGAGCACCAGTCCTGCCCAATGCCTCACCGTTTCCAGAGGCCGAAGTTCAGCAGGGACCCTTTCTCCAAACCAGCTTGCTTCTCCCAATACGAGACTATGTTTCAGCACTACTACTTCCAAGGCCTTAGCTACCCTGAGCCACCACAGAGTGGTCAGTTCCCCCTCCACGTGGCTGCCAAGGGCCCCTCCCGTGCCTTCCAGTCTCTCGGCAGCCACAGGCTCTTCCCCCCTGCGGTCCACATCACCCCTTCTGCCCAGCCAGAGAGCGGCAGTGCTTCTGGCTTCGGCTGTTACCATGGCCACCGCTCAGTCTGCAGCGGCTACCTGGCCGATGGCCCTGGTAGTGACAGCAGCAGCAGTGGCCGCTCTGCCCGGTGCCACTGCTCCTCCAGTGACTCCATGGTGGACTGCACAGAGGTCAGCAACCAGGGGATTTACGGGAGCTGCTCCACCTTCCGCAGCTCGCTGAGCAGTGACTACGACCCCTACATCTATCGCAGCAAAAGCCCCTGCCAGGGCAGGGAAAAAAGCAGGGTCCTCCGTGGGGAGGTGATGCTTCTGGAAGGTTCCTCTGCGCTACACCCAGTGGCAGGCAAGAGCCAGTCTGGGCCAGCTGCCGCAGCAGGGGACCAGCTGTCTGAATGCAGCCTTGAAATGAATTGCAGCAGCAGCAGCAGCAGCAGCAGCAGCCGCTCTTCGCTGGAGCAGAAGGAACTTTTCTGCACCCTCTCTGAGCAAGGAGGCCCCCGAGTGCTCCCCGAGACCACTGGAGAGACCGGTCAGACTGGGAGGGAGCTTTGTGAGCGAGCATGTGGCTGCTGCTTGGAGGTACATGCTGCCCCACGGGAATTGCCAAGTAGGGCAGCTGGCGGCAGCAGCAGCATGCTGCTTCAGGGCATGCCACTTTGGACAGGGGGTGGCTCTTTGCGGGAGCCCCAGACAAGGAGAAGTCAGGGCGTGGTCAGCGTTAGGACACAGGGGGTCCCTCGTGAAGCGTTGCCCTGTTGCTTCTACGAAGAGCAGCGGGTGGCCAGCAGTGGCCCCATCTGGCCAGGCCGTTACACGGAAGACTGTGCGGTGAATGTTCAGTATGTGTGCGCGGAGGACCCCTTGGCAGGCTGCTATCCGGGCCTGCATGAGGTGGGCCAGTGCGTTGCCATCATTCCCGAAGTCCGGGACTCAGAGCTGGCCCTGCCGGTAGATTGCTACAGTGGCAGCAGCCCTTGGGAGGGGCCGTGTGGAACGGCAGCCCCCGGCAAAGCCCAGGGGATGCCCACGAAGGCATTTTGCGAGCCAGGAGAGATACGGCAAGAAGGGTCACGCCCGCCCATGGCGGGCTTCCCGCTGGAGGAGTTCTTTTCCAGCCCTCCGCAAGGTTGTTTGGAGGCCATGGCCGCTGGAGAAGGCCCTCAAACTTTGGGTAAGTTAGTAGCGCCATCTTGGTTGGAGGCGGGGTGGGTGAGCCAGGGAGGGAAGGGTGCTGCCTTTGTTCGGCCAAGCTGGCCAAATGCCTCCTGAGTGCTGCAGGGGGCCAGTCTAAGCTCGTTTTGGCCAGGTTTGGGCTCCCTTGAGCCTCAGAGCAGTATTGGCTGTAGTGGGGATGGCCCTGGAGAGCAGTCGCTTGCTGGACCGGCACAAGATCTGAGCTCCAACCCGAAGGGGCTAGGACAGGGGGTGCTTGGACAAGATTCAGGAACAGTTTCATTTTTTTCAGGCTGCTGTTCCCCAGGGCGGTATCGGGCTGGGAACTAATAAGAAGAGGACGGTCTTGAGGCAGCTGTGTTTCTGCTGGACTTCAAAGCCGCCCTTTGCTTCTGTTGAGACACAACAGGAGTGACCCCGAGAAATGGGGGCTATGTGCCCCTGTCTGCTGTGCAGCGCCTCCTTGGCAGACCACAGCATCCTCCCCTGCCGTTGCCTGGGGACAAGAGGCCCCGTTATGCAGCCTGGTGCCCTCCTTCAGTGCCAGGGGATGCAGGCTGCCTTAGAAAAGAAATGGCACTTTGAAGTAAACAGAGTCCGAGGGGTGTAGGCCGCCTGGCCCTCTGTGTGAGAAGGCAGGCCTCTCCTTAAGCCTGACTGCGATGGGTGGGAATAGGCCCGAGCAGAGGCCCAGTTGCAACAGTGCCTTCTGCCTGCCCCGATGCTACAGTTGCTGTGGGTTCTGCCAGAGCCCTCTCCCCCCTCCCTGCGCTCGCCAGTCCGCTCGCCCGCCTGCCCTGGGTGGAGACCACCTGCTGAGGTTCCTCCCAGTCGCCCCTGAGGTACAAGCGTGTTGCCGCTTCCTTCCCCTGGTTAATAGTTTCCTATGGAAACAGTCCTTCTGGCTGCTTCAGCCACAGCCACATGGTTCCCTACGGCCTCCTGCCCTCCGTGCAGGTGAGACCACGACCGTTGCCATGTTCGGCATCTGGGATGCTGTTCCTGTTCCTCCGTGTGCCTGGCTGGAGAGTTGGGTGGGGGGCTTTTTTGTTTAAAACACAGAAGGTGCCTGGATTTCCCCCCCCCGCCCCCTCCTCGGGTTTAATTTGTTAATGAGTCAGGATGAGCAAAGGTACTTACTGAACTTTTTCTTTTTCTGCCCAGTTTATGAGAAAGGGGGTTTTATAATGAAAAAAATTTCATAATTATTAGTTTATTGTGCTAGAGTGACATGATGGAATTCCTTCCTTTCTGAGCTTCGATCCTTCCCATTCTAACAGTATGTGCTTGTGACCATGTTAATGTTGTGCGTTTTTGGCAGCCCTGCCCTTGTGGCTTCTGATCATGCGGAGGTAGCCTCAAGCAGGAAGCCCTCCCGTCCCACCTTTATTAAGGCTGCTCTTATATTTCAGAAATCTTTCTTCCCATCGCCAATATGTAAAATATGTTTTACTTCTATTTCTGCTTCCCTTTCTGGTTATTTACTTTTGTGACATTTGTTTCCATTTGTTCCACTTCTATCATAAGTGTTTTCAAAAGTATTTTCTAAAGCTTCTGCCTGGTTTTAAGTTTTCTCCAAGTCCTACATAAAATATTGTAGTGGTTGCATTTATGTAGCATTTATGGTTATGGGCATGAAATATCTTCCAGCAGGTGACGCCATCTCTGAGCAGCACCTCCAGAAGCGAGTTCCTTCCTAGGCCCAAAACGGCCAGATTCTTAAGATCCATCCAGTTGCCTAGTTACTATATCAAAATTAGCTGCTTCAACGGAACAGCTGTTCTGGGGGTTGTGTTTGTCAAATGTGTTTTCCAGTCCACATTGGCTGGAGAATGGAGTGTTTTAACTCACACGGTGGAGCCCTGCGTCTCAAGAATTTGCTCTAAGTTGGTGTTCCCTTGTGCAGTTCCTGCTTGGGTTTGCAACTGGAGGGGGGGGGATTCCTAGATGCTAACCAGCTTTTTCTGGCACAGCTGGTATTTCTCAATCCTGATGATCTCAGTGCACCCTCCCCACCTCAAGTTTAGTAGCCAGCACTTGCTACTTTAGTGCCTTCTCCCACCCTTGGTCCTACCACACACAGTTTTTAAGCAGCCCCCACCCCAGGTATCGGTGCCTGTAGATACCTGGGGGAGAGGCTTTTACATGGTTGCAAGTTATAGCTGGCTTCCTGGATCCAGTGTAGGTGATATCCCTGGAAGGGAAGCAGCTTCTTTGTCTGGGGAAGAGCGGCAATGGGCAGGAGAGGCGAAGTCTTCCAATTTCTGTTTCAGGCTTTGAGGGTTGAAAATAGAAATAAGAGCAATTAACCTGCCAGATGTTTCCAATCCCCATTTCTCCCTTCATTTTTCATTTCTGAAAATAAATACATGACTGCAATGCTGCCATTTTGTAGATTAATGTTGGGGACACAGTCTTGTGGTGCTGGGCTCCTCCTGTATATGTGGGCTGCAGGCTCTGAATTGCTCAATAGGATTGGTGCATATTCAGTGTGGATGCACTTATATGTTAACTCTTATCCTATACCTGGCACACAGTACAAGAGCTGTGCTTCCTTTTTTGGGGGGGGGTCTGTATGGTATATTCTATCCAGACCTAAAGCTGTACAGCAAACCAGGCCTTGCTGTTGACGGAGACATGCTGCCTCCCCCCCCCCCAAACTTCCAAAATCTTTGCACAGATGCAGAGATGACACTCAAAGGAGTACAGAGAACCTCCCTGCCCTTCTGGATGACCGGATGACCAGCCCTAACCGTCTGGTTGATAAGCATCCCTGAAAGCGAAGAAAGCTATTGGCAGAAGTTGGAGCTTCTTTGACACAATGTCCTTCGGCCGATGAAAACCAACTTGAGCTCTCTTTGCCCCCCTGCTCACATCCCCAAACTTCTTTGTGTGTTCATTCTCTTACGTTTTATAGAAAAAGTAGTTTCCTGTTGCCTATTGGGCATCCTTTCATGACAAATTTTTATAATGGTCAGTACAATATGTTTTTATTCTACAAGGCCTTTTTATCAAAGTAATTATTGCCACTATGATGGGCTTGTGAGGCACTATTTTCAATTTTTTTTAAGAAAATGAGATTTCTGTAGCACTTAAACTGTTTTGTATAAAATGTACTGTAAAGGTTTGTAAGATGGTTAAAGGGCTCTTCTCCATTACCGGTTGTATTGTTTTTAATGGTAGAAAACAACTTGTTTCTATTCTGTATGTATAGCAGCACATTTCATTTATGGAAAGATGTTCTCAGAATATTTATTTACTAATATATTTATCTTAAGCCATGTCTTATTTGAGTGTGTATTGTTATAAATAAAGAAAAATCGGGAATCACTAACAGAAAGCAATGTAAATACAGATTTCACAATGTTTGCTGACCAAAAAGTGATTTTAAATCAAATTGTAACTGCAGTTTTGTAACGAAATGTACAAATGTCTGTTTAAAAACAAAATCTTTTAGAAAGTTGACTGTCTAGCTAGATGTTTTTCCTGAACACCGGTGGGGAGAAGCAGCCCATCTGCTGCGCTGCCCAGCAAGTGGAGAAGCCTGTATCCTGTCTCGGGGTGGATCCTGTCAGGAGTAAAAACTCAACTCCAAAGTTGTTGGAATACAAAACTATTTTATTGAAGTGTTTGCAAAGGGTAGTGGATCTCAAAACACACAGGTAAGACACCACACCGGTTACAGATCTCAGCATATTTTATACATACCTATCACTGCGGAAGCTATATGCTAGTCTACATTATAAAAAAATACAACTTATTATAAGGCCTGGAGGAACATTGTCCGTGATGGGTCGGACACGACTTTGCAACTAACAACAATATTGTATCTCGCAGGGTCGCAGTAGGCGAAACCATGCGTCAAACCCCTTTGGTGGGACATCGGTGCTACTGTGGCTCCTCGCAATCCTTTTGTCATAGCTGCCCTATTCATACCGTTGGCCCAATGCCGAAGGGGCAAAGGGTGCTTGCTCTGACGCCAGGTGCATTTACAGTATGGACACGGGCACCGTGGAGGGACCAAAAGCAACTGGAAGATTTTGTTTTGAAAAAAAATGGAGGACAATGTGCTGACAATGGCTTGCCCCTCGCTTTTGCCCACAATTCGGGGAGACCGAGAAGCGAAGCCTCAAAGTGCAGAATGGCAGCATAAGCCCCGCTAAAGAGCCGAGGTGGCGTAGCGGTTAGAGTGGGGTACTGCAGGCCACTTTAGCTGACT
Source organism: Diadophis punctatus similis (assembly GCA_023053685.1). Taxonomy (NCBI): domain Eukaryota; kingdom Metazoa; phylum Chordata; class Lepidosauria; order Squamata; family Dipsadidae; genus Diadophis; species Diadophis punctatus. The sequence continues at coordinate 7,890,640 of JALIGW010000030.1, forward strand.
GTGATCGGCAGGTCAGCGGTTCAAATCTCACCTGCTCAAGGTTGACTCAGCCTTCCATCCTTCCGAGGTAGGTAAAATGAGGACCCAGATTGTTGGGGGTAATATAAATATACATTGCTTACTGGTGTAAACCGCATAGAGAGTGCTTGCACTGTGAGTTGGTATATAAATGTCACTAATAAATACTCTATGCTCCTCTGAAAGGAATGAGCCGGTTCCGTTGGCCTTTGCATGGCGGCTGGCTTCTTCCTCTCCAGTCATCTCTAAGAGACCTTCCCGGCATGGCGGACTTCCTGTCCGTTCACTGCAACCCTTCCCCAGTGCCTTTGAAAAGGACCTTTCTGCCACGGCTAACTTTCGGTCCATCCTTCTTAGTCATCCCTCCAACTTCCTTGCACAGCGACCTTCTCGGCATGGTGGACTTCCTGTCCGTCATGGTCACCGACCCTCATTGCCATTGACAAATGACCGTTCCATCATGGCTGACTTCTTGTCCATCTTTCTTAGTCATCCCCTTATTTCCAAATTTAAACTTTTATTTGTCAATACACGTCGTGTACAATGAGATTGGATGAGCCTCCCTTAGTGCATCCTCCCCCAAACACAAAATACATCTCAACTCATAAGTGAAAGAAAAACCCTAACCAAATAAATCATACTAACAGACACACAATCCTATATACATATATAGGCATAACATATTATATTACACCAATGTAGACATGTTGCACGCAGTGTAGATATGTTGCAAATAGTTATGGTGTTCTGTTGCATTCAGAAGTCTGACAGCCCACGGATAGAAGCTATTTTTCAGCCTGTTCGTTCGACTGGCTATGCTTCTATATCTCCTGCCCGATGGTAGGAGAGTAAAGAAGTGCTGACCAGGGTATGAATCGTCCCTTAGTATTTTCCTCACCCTGCTAAGACAGCGAATCCTAGCAATTTCATATAGTGAAGTCGGGACAGCCCATAATATTTTGTGCTTTACTCATTATCCTTTGTAATGTCTTTCTATCCGTGGCTGTCAAGCCAGCATACCATACTGTAACGCAATATGTGAGGACGCTTTCTATCGTAGACCTGTAGAAGGAGGTCATCAGTCATTGTTCCACCTTGTTTTTCTGCAAGATCCTGAGGAAATGGAGTCTCTATTGAGTAAGGTGACCAGACGTCCCGCTTTTTGCGGGACAGACACGCTTTTCAAGCGTGTGTCCCGCGTCCCGCATTCTTTTCAAAAAGTCCCGCTTTTTTGAAAAGAATGCCGAAACAGCGGGACGTCTGGTCACCTTAAAAGGGGAAGCAAAAGAGAGGTACCGGAAGCAAGTCGGGCGGAATTTCAGCGAGGCGGCTGCCTGCTGGGGAGAGGGGGAAGGGGGGCTGCTCCTCCTCTCCTTCCCCCGCCCCATCCCTAGCCCCGCCCTCGGAGGCGCTGCTGCTGTTGGGATGCAGGTGGAGGGGTGAGGGACGAGGAGCCGTCGCCACTGCCGTCGCCGGTTTGAGCTCCGGCGGCGGCGCAAACAGCCCTTCCTCGTCCCCCTCCCCTTCCTTCCCCCCATTGCCTCGCTGCCGCCGTTGCCCTGGGGCCGGGCGGGCGACCGGGAGACCGCGGCGCTTGGATGCCTGGAGCTCGCAACAGGTAAGCTGCCGGCTGCCTCCTTTCCCCGTCTCCCGCCTCCCGTTCGTTGCTTGCCAGCCCGGCCCTAGGGCAGCTCCCGAAGGGGAGGCGGGAGGCGAGGAAAGGCCTCCCGAAGGGGAGGCGGGCTCCCGAAGGGCTGCCGGCTCCCGAAGGGGAGGCGGGAGGCCTTTCCTCGCCTTCCGCCTCCCCTTCGGCCGGGCTGGCAAGCAACGAACGGGAGGCGGGAGACGGGGAAAGGAGGCAGCCCCGAGCTCCAGGCATCCAAGCGCCCTCCCGCCTCCTCCCCCCACCTGGACACCGACATTTGCTGTTTTGCCCTCTGCGCATGCGCAGCGTTCTGCGCATGCGCAGAGGGCAAAACAAATGGCGGCGCCCAGGCGGCCCCCCCCCCGTCCCGCTTAAAAAAAAAATCTGGTCACTTTACTATTGAGCCTTATTGACCACTTGAATCGTATTATTTTCCCAGGTGAGATCTTCACTAAGATAGTCTCTCAGGAATTTGAAAGCATCTCGATAGCTTCAATGCTATTGCTAAGGGACAGAAAACAGTGCCCTCTTGTGGTCCAAACAGATATAGTAGCCACAAAAAAACCCTTTTTAATGGCATTTAAAGATTATTCTGTATATTTATTATTAAAAGCCTCATTAATATTAATAGAGCAATGGGAGGCCCAGGAGCTACGTAACAGGCACAAAAGAAAGAATCCCGCTTCAAAAGCCTTAAACCGAGGTCAAAAGGTCTACAATGGCTTCAACACTAACGTTGACAGAAAACAGTGCCATCCTGTGGTCCACGTAGGTATCGCAGCAACCAAAAGAAATAAACTTTTTAAATGGAGTTTTAAGGTTGTTATTCTTTATTATTAAAACCCAGAGGTGAAATGCTGCTGGTTATGACCGGTTCTCCTGAACCGGTGGTGGAAATTATGACTAGTTCCCTGAACCAGCAAATGTCACTTCTGGCTGGCCCCGCCCCTGCCCACCCCACCCCTTCCAGGAGTCCCCATGCGGCCTATTTTTGCTCCCAGGTAAGTGCAGGGAGGCTTCCCTGAGGCCTGCTAGGCCAAAAATGGGGGGCGTAAGGTGACCAGACCTCCCACTTTTGGCGGGACAGACACGCTTTTCAAAAAATAAAACAGGGAGGGCAACGTGCTGACAATGGCTGCTCCTCCGCTTTTGCCCAGGATCGTGGAGACGAAGAAGCGAAGGCCCAAAGTGCAGAGCGGCAGCAAAAGTATTTATTTATTTATTATTTATTTTGTCAAGTACGTGTTAGTAATATACATAGATATAACATTGTTTATATACATAAGATGGGTACTGATAAGAGGGAACATTAGGACAGGGACGGTAGGCACGCTGGTGCACTTATTACTGACCTTTCAGAGGAGCATAGAGTACCGCTACTCTATTCTCCTCTGAAAGGGACGAGCCGCTTCCGTTGGCCTTTTTCGCATGGCCATCGGCTTCCTCTTCAGACGTCTCGGAAAGGCTTTCCCGGCATGACGGACTTCCTGTCCGTTCATCGCGACCCTCCCCCAGTGCCTTTCAAAAGAACCTTCCTGCCATGGCCGACGTCCGGTCCGTCCTTCTTAGTCATCCCTCCAACTTCCTTGCGCGTTGACCTTCTCGGCATGGCGGACTTCCTGTCCGTCACCTTCGCCGACTCCCAGTGCCATTGACAAATGACCTTTCCATCATGGCTGACTTCCTGTCCAATTTTCATAGTCATCCCCCTGCTTCCTACTACCAACGATAAAGTAATATCTCGATAGCTTCAATGCTATTGCTAAGGGACAGAAAATAGTGCCATCCTGTGGTCAAAGCAGGTATAGCAGGCACAAAAAGAAAAACTGTTAACGGCGTTTTAAGATTCTAATTCTTCATTATTAAAACATTAATATTAATAGGCCATCATAGGTCTTCTTAACTCTGTATAAGGCTTTTGAATCAGGATTTCTTTTCCTCTTGCAGCAAAGTGGCTTCCCGTAGCCCTATTAATTACGTTAATAATAAAGATGCAGGATAATAGTCTTAAAATCCCATTAAAATGGTGTATTTCTTTTTGTGACAGCAATACCCGCTTTGGCCACAGGATGGCAGAGTTTTCTGTCCCATAGCATTAACATCGAGGCCATCATAGTTAAGGGACAGAAAACTCTGCCGTCCGGTGGTCAAAGCAGGTATTGCAGCCACAAAAAGAAATAAATCTTTTCGATGGCATTTTAAGACTATTATTCTGTATCTATTGAAGCCTTTTAATTCGGTTTAAGGCTTTTGAAACAGGATTTCTATCACGGCTGACTTCATGTCCAACCTTGTAAGTCATCCCCGCAACTTCCTTTCGCAGCGACCTTCTCGGCAAGGCGAACTTCCTGTCCGACCACCGCGGCCGTCCCCCAGTTCCTTTGAAAAACGACCTTTCCATCATGGTCGACTTCCTGTCAGCCTTCTTAGTCATCCCCCCCAACTTCCTTGCGCAGCGACCTTCTCGGCACGGTGGGATTTTAATGGGATTTTAAGTTTATTATTCTGCATCTTTATTATTAAACGCCTTATTAATATTAATAATAAATAAACAAGACGCCCAGGGGCTGCAACACAGATACAGAAAAAGGAATCTTGCTTCAAAAGAATCGAGTTAAAAATGGCGTATGATAACTTCAATGCTATTGCTAAGGAACAGTGCCGCCCTGTGGTCCAAGGAGGTATAGCAACCGCCCAAAACCCTTTTTAATGGCATTTAAAAATTATCATCTGTATCTTTATTATTAAACACCTTATTACGGTATTAATATTAATAACGCAACAGAAGGCCCAGGAGCCGCACAACAGACACAGAAGAAAGAATTCAAAAACCGTAAACCGAATTAAAAAAGTTCTAAAAAAGTTTACAAAGAGCCGAGGTGGCGCAGCGGTTAGAGTGGGGTACTGCAGGCCACTTGAGCTGACTGTGATCCGCAGGTCAGCAGTTCAAATCTCACCGGCTCAAGGTTGACTCAGCCTTCCATCCTTCCGAGGTAGGTAAAATGAGGAGCCAGATTGTTGGGGGCAATATAAATATACATTGCTTACTGTTGTAAACCGCTTAGAGAGTGCTTGCACTGTGAGGCGGTATATAAATCTCACAAATAAATAAATAATAAATAAATAAATTCTACAATGGCCTCAACGCTAAAGCTAAGGGCCAGAAAACAGTGCCATCGTGTGGCCCACGCAGGTGTAGCAGCCACCAAGAGAAATAAACTTTTTTCATGTTATTTTAAGATGATGATGATGATGATGATGATGATGATGATGATGATGATGATGATGATGATGATGATGATGATGATGATTATTATTATTATTATTATTATTATTATTATTATTATTAAAACCTTATTAATATTAATAGGCCGTCTTAGGCCTTCGTAAGTCTGTTTAAGGCTTTTGAAGCAGGATTTCTTTTTCTGTTCCTGTGTTGCAGCAAAGGGACCTCCCGTTGCCCTATTAATATTAATAAGGTGTTAATAATAAAGATACAGGATAATAACCTTAAAATTCTATTTAAAAGGTGGTTGTTTTTGTTACTGCAAGCAGTTGGGAACCAGTAGAGGTGGCTCATGGCGTCCGACCGCATCTGTTTGGCAATACCAAGATAGGGCAGTTAGTCCAAGGACGCGGCTTTTGTCTCCCCACCCTTGTCCAAAGGGTTAGGAAGGGCAGGACATTCCCTCCTTTGCTCTCCAGACCGTCCAAAGCCACCCACCGCCCAGCTAAAAAGAAGGAAAAGCAGGTCTCTCGAGGCAATATGAGATTTGAGTCTTTGCAGAGTCTGGCTTGCAATTTTCTAATTTCCCCCAGTCACAGCTGCATTCACTGATCTAGCAGTTGTAAGCCAGGCAGAAGGGTGGGACCAGTCCTATAAAGACCTGCTGGCTGAGAGCTTCAGCCTTTTGGGAAAAGCAGTGGAGAAAGGAGGATGCACTCCCTGGGTTTCTTGCCTAGTGCACTGCCCAACTCGCTGTTAAGAAGGAAAGAGATAAGTTGTCCTTGATGAGTTGGGGTTTTTTGGGGGGCTGGTTTCACTGAGGGTTTAGGCTTTTCATTTTAGAAAGATGGGGGAGTTTGCGAGCTAAAGAGAAGGCAGCAGTGGGAGATACAGTAGGATGTTGGACTTTGCCAGTGAACAGAAATGACACGGGAGGGATGGAGACGGTTGCCCATCTCTGGCTAAAGATTATGGTCTTGGTGGGAGATAGACGGTTGAACCTTTTTGAAGTCTCTTCCCATGTCCATAATCATCTGGCCTTTGGGAAAGGGTTATCATCATGTAGATTTATTAACACCTTATTAATATTAACAGGGCAACAGGAGGCCGATTTTCTGCAACAGAGGAATAGAAAAAGAAATCCTACTTCAAAAGGCTTAAACCGCAGTAAGAAGTTCAGCAGTCCTGGTAAGTGACAGGGTTTGGGTTTATGGTTTGGGTTAAGGGTTGGGGTTTGGTTTGAGTTTTGGGGGTTGGGGGTTTGAGGTTAAGGGGTTAGGGGTTGGGGTTAGGGGTAGGGGTTAAGGGTTAGGGTTATCTTCTCAGGCTCTGATGTTCCCATGGCCTGCATGCCTAGGTTATGGCACTGTCACCACTGTGCATTGACTGTTTTGCAATTCTTTGTCTCTTAAGTGTAATCTGTTGTTTACCGCCATAGGCCTTCGTAAGTCTGTTTAAGGCTTTTGAAGCAGGATTTCTTTTTCTGTTCCTGTGTTGCAGCAAGCGTGCCTCCTGTCGCCCTATTAATATTAATAAGGTTTTAATAATAAAGATACATGATAATAACCTTAAAATCCCATTTAAAAGGTTGGTTTCTTTTTGTGGCTGCAATACCTGCTTTGACCACAGGATGGCAGTTTTCTATCCATAACATTGAGGCCATTATAGGCCTTTTTACATTAGATTACATTATTATTAGAGTTGGAAGGGACCTTGTAGTCCAACCACCACCACCCAACCTCCCCCCCCCCTCAAGCAGGAGTCCCTACACCATTTCTGATAAATGGCAGTCCAATCTC
>JALIGW010000030.1:7904827-7909827 GCA_023053685.1 Diadophis punctatus similis
TAGGGTTAGGGTTAGGGTTAGGGTTAGGGTTAGGGTTAGGGTTAGGGTTAGGGTTAGGGTTAGGGTTAGGGTTAGGGTTAGGGTTAGGGTTAGGGTTAGGGTTAGGGTTAGGGTTAGGGTTAGGGTTAGGGTTAGGGTTAGGGTTAGGGTTAGGGTTAGGGTTAGGGTTAGGGTTAGGGTTAGGGTTAGGGTTAGGGTTAGGGTTAGGGTTAGGGTTAGGGTTAGGGTTAGGGTTAGGGTTAGGGTTAGGGTTAGGGTTAGGGTTAGGGTTAGGGTTAGGGTTAGGGTTAGGGTTAGGGTTAGGGTTAGGGTTAGGGTTAGGGTTAGGGTTAGGGTTAGGGTTAGGGTTAGGGTTAGGGTTAGGGTTAGGGTTAGGGTTAGGGTTAGGGTTAGGGTTAGGGTTAGGGTTAGGGTTAGGGTTAGGGTTAGGGTTAGGGTTAGGGTTAGGGTTAGGGTTAGGGTTAGGGTTAGGGTTAGGGTTAGGGTTAGGGTTAGGGTTAGGGTTAGGGTTAGGGTTAGGGTTAGGGTTAGGGTTAGGGTTAGGGTTAGGGTTAGGGTTAGGGTTAGGGTTAGGGTTAGGGTTAGGGTTAGGGTTAGGGTTAGGGTTAGGGTTAGGGTTAGGGTTAGGGTTAGGGTTAGGGTTAGGGTTAGGGTTAGGGTTAGGGTTAGGGTTAGGGTTAGGGTTAGGGTTAGGGTTAGGGTTAGGGTTAGGGTTAGGGTTAGGGTTAGGGTTAGGGTTAGGGTTAGGGTTAGGGTTAGGGTTAGGGTTAGGGTTAGGGTTAGGGTTAGGGTTAGGGTTAGGGTTAGGGTTAGGGTTAGGGTTAGGGTTAGGGTTAGGGTTAGGGTTAGGGTTAGGGTTAGGGTTAGGGTTAGGGTTAGGGTTAGGGTTAGGGTTAGGGTTAGGGTTAGGGTTAGGGTTAGGGTTAGGGTTAGGGTTAGGGTTAGGGTTAGGGTTAGGGTTAGGGTTAGGGTTAGGGTTAGGGTTAGGGTTAGGGTTAGGGTTAGGGTTAGGGTTAGGGTTAGGGTTAGGGTTAGGGTTAGGGTTAGGGTTAGGGTTAGGGTTAGGGTTAGGGTTAGGGTTAGGGTTAGGGTTAGGGTTAGGGTTAGGGTTAGGGTTAGGGTTAGGGTTAGGGTTAGGGTTAGGGTTAGGGTTAGGGTTAGGGTTAGGGTTAGGGTTAGGGTTAGGGTTAGGGTTAGGGTTAGGGTTAGGGTTAGGGTTAGGGTTAGGGTTAGGGTTAGGGTTAGGGTTAGGGTTAGGGTTAGGGTTAGGGTTAGGGTTAGGGTTAGGGTTAGGGTTAGGGTTAGGGTTAGGGTTAGGGTTAGGGTTAGGGTTAGGGTTAGGGTTAGGGTTAGGGTTAGGGTTAGGGTTAGGGTTAGGGTTAGGGTTAGGGTTAGGGTTAGGGTTAGGGTTAGGGTTAGGGTTAGGGTTAGGGTTAGGGTTAGGGTTAGGGTTAGGGTTAGGGTTAGGGTTAGGGTTAGGGTTAGGGTTAGGGTTAGGGTTAGGGTTAGGGTTAGGGTTAGGGTTAGGGTTAGGGTTAGGGTTAGGGTTAGGGTTAGGGTTAGGGTTAGGGTTAGGGTTAGGGTTAGGGTTAGGGTTAGGGTTAGGGTTAGGGTTAGGGTTAGGGTTAGGGTTAGGGTTAGGGTTAGGGTTAGGGTTAGGGTTAGGGTTAGGGTTAGGGTTAGGGTTAGGGTTAGGGTTAGGGTTAGGGTTAGGGTTAGGGTTAGGGTTAGGGTTAGGGTTAGGGTTAGGGTTAGGGTTAGGGTTAGGGTTAGGGTTAGGGTTAGGGTTAGGGTTAGGGTTAGGGTTAGGGTTAGGGTTAGGGTTAGGGTTAGGGTTAGGGTTAGGGTTAGGGTTAGGGTTAGGGTTAGGGTTAGGGTTAGGGTTAGGGTTAGGGTTAGGGTTAGGGTTAGGGTTAGGGTTAGGGTTAGGGTTAGGGTTAGGGTTAGGGTTAGGGTTAGGGTTAGGGTTAGGGTTAGGGTTAGGGTTAGGGTTAGGGTTAGGGTTAGGGTTAGGGTTAGGGTTAGGGTTAGGGTTAGGGTTAGGGTTAGGGTTAGGGTTAGGGTTAGGGTTAGGGTTAGGGTTAGGGTTAGGGTTAGGGTTAGGGTTAGGGTTAGGGTTAGGGTTAGGGTTAGGGTTAGGGTTAGGGTTAGGGTTAGGGTTAGGGTTAGGGTTAGGGTTAGGGTTAGGGTTAGGGTTAGGGTTAGGGTTAGGGTTAGGGTTAGGGTTAGGGTTAGGGTTAGGGTTAGGGTTAGGGTTAGGGTTAGGGTTAGGGTTAGGGTTAGGGTTAGGGTTAGGGTTAGGGTTAGGGTTAGGGTTAGGGTTAGGGTTAGGGTTAGGGTTAGGGTTAGGGTTAGGGTTAGGGTTAGGGTTAGGGTTAGGGTTAGGGTTAGGGTTAGGGTTAGGGTTAGGGTTAGGGTTAGGGTTAGGGTTAGGGTTAGGGTTAGGGTTAGGGTTAGGGTTAGGGTTAGGGTTAGGGTTAGGGTTAGGGTTAGGGTTAGGGTTAGGGTTAGGGTTAGGGTTAGGGTTAGGGTTAGGGTTAGGGTTAGGGTTAGGGTTAGGGTTAGGGTTAGGGTTAGGGTTAGGGTTAGGGTTAGGGTTAGGGTTAGGGTTAGGGTTAGGGTTAGGGTTAGGGTTAGGGTTAGGGTTAGGGTTAGGGTTAGGGTTAGGGTTAGGGTTAGGGTTAGGGTTAGGGTTAGGGTTAGGGTTAGGGTTAGGGTTAGGGTTAGGGTTAGGGTTAGGGTTAGGGTTAGGGTTAGGGTTAGGGTTAGGGTTAGGGTTAGGGTTAGGGTTAGGGTTAGGGTTAGGGTTAGGGTTAGGGTTAGGGTTAGGGTTAGGGTTAGGGTTAGGGTTAGGGTTAGGGTTAGGGTTAGGGTTAGGGTTAGGGTTAGGGTTAGGGTTAGGGTTAGGGTTAGGGTTAGGGTTAGGGTTAGGGTTAGGGTTAGGGTTAGGGTTAGGGTTAGGGTTAGGGTTAGGGTTAGGGTTAGGGTTAGGGTTAGGGTTAGGGTTAGGGTTAGGGTTAGGGTTAGGGTTAGGGTTAGGGTTAGGGTTAGGGTTAGGGTTAGGGTTAGGGTTAGGGTTAGGGTTAGGGTTAGGGTTAGGGTTAGGGTTAGGGTTAGGGTTAGGGTTAGGGTTAGGGTTAGGGTTAGGGTTAGGGTTAGGGTTAGGGTTAGGGTTAGGGTTAGGGTTAGGGTTAGGGTTAGGGTTAGGGTTAGGGTTAGGGTTAGGGTTAGGGTTAGGGTTAGGGTTAGGGTTAGGGTTAGGGTTAGGGTTAGGGTTAGGGTTAGGGTTAGGGTTAGGGTTAGGGTTAGGGTTAGGGTTAGGGTTAGGGTTAGGGTTAGGGTTAGGGTTAGGGTTAGGGTTAGGGTTAGGGTTAGGGTTAGGGTTAGGGTTAGGGTTAGGGTTAGGGTTAGGGTTAGGGTTAGGGTTAGGGTTAGGGTTAGGGTTAGGGTTAGGGTTAGGGTTAGGGTTAGGGTTAGGGTTAGGGTTAGGGTTAGGGTTAGGGTTAGGGTTAGGGTTAGGGTTAGGGTTAGGGTTAGGGTTAGGGTTAGGGTTAGGGTTAGGGTTAGGGTTAGGGTTAGGGTTAGGGTTAGGGTTAGGGTTAGGGTTAGGGTTAGGGTTAGGGTTAGGGTTAGGGTTAGGGTTAGGGTTAGGGTTAGGGTTAGGGTTAGGGTTAGGGTTAGGGTTAGGGTTAGGGTTAGGGTTAGGGTTAGGGTTAGGGTTAGGGTTAGGGTTAGGGTTAGGGTTAGGGTTAGGGTTAGGGTTAGGGTTAGGGTTAGGGTTAGGGTTAGGGTTAGGGTTAGGGTTAGGGTTAGGGTTAGGGTTAGGGTTAGGGTTAGGGTTAGGGTTAGGGTTAGGGTTAGGGTTAGGGTTAGGGTTAGGGTTAGGGTTAGGGTTAGGGTTAGGGTTAGGGTTAGGGTTAGGGTTAGGGTTAGGGTTAGGGTTAGGGTTAGGGTTAGGGTTAGGGTTAGGGTTAGGGTTAGGGTTAGGGTTAGGGTTAGGGTTAGGGTTAGGGTTAGGGTTAGGGTTAGGGTTAGGGTTAGGGTTAGGGTTAGGGTTAGGGTTAGGGTTAGGGTTAGGGTTAGGGTTAGGGTTAGGGTTAGGGTTAGGGTTAGGGTTAGGGTTAGGGTTAGGGTTAGGGTTAGGGTTAGGGTTAGGGTTAGGGTTAGGGTTAGGGTTAGGGTTAGGGTTAGGGTTAGGGTTAGGGTTAGGGTTAGGGTTAGGGTTAGGGTTAGGGTTAGGGTTAGGGTTAGGGTTAGGGTTAGGGTTAGGGTTAGGGTTAGGGTTAGGGTTAGGGTTAGGGTTAGGGTTAGGGTTAGGGTTAGGGTTAGGGTTAGGGTTAGGGTTAGGGTTAGGGTTAGGGTTAGGGTTAGGGTTAGGGTTAGGGTTAGGGTTAGGGTTAGGGTTAGGGTTAGGGTTAGGGTTAGGGTTAGGGTTAGGGTTAGGGTTAGGGTTAGGGTTAGGGTTAGGGTTAGGGTTAGGGTTAGGGTTAGGGTTAGGGTTAGGGTTAGGGTTAGGGTTAGGGTTAGGGTTAGGGTTAGGGTTAGGGTTAGGGTTAGGGTTAGGGTTAGGGTTAGGGTTAGGGTTAGGGTTAGGGTTAGGGTTAGGGTTAGGGTTAGGGTTAGGGTTAGGGTTAGGGTTAGGGTTAGGGTTAGGGTTAGGGTTAGGGTTAGGGTTAGGGTTAGGGTTAGGGTTAGGGTTAGGGTTAGGGTTAGGGTTAGGGTTAGGGTTAGGGTTAGGGTTAGGGTTAGGGTTAGGGTTAGGGTTAGGGTTAGGGTTAGGGTTAGGGTTAGGGTTAGGGTTAGGGTTAGGGTTAGGGTTAGGGTTAGGGTTAGGGTTAGGGTTAGGGTTAGGGTTAGGGTTAGGGTTAGGGTTAGGGTTAGGGTTAGGGTTAGGGTTAGGGTTAGGGTTAGGGTTAGGGTTAGGGTTAGGGTTAGGGTTAGGGTTAGGGTTAGGGTTAGGGTTAGGGTTAGGGTTAGGGTTAGGGTTAGGGTTAGGGTTA
>JALIGW010000030.1:7917327-7918806 GCA_023053685.1 Diadophis punctatus similis
GGGTTAGGGTTAGGGTTAGGGTTAGGGTTAGGGTTAGGGTTAGGGTTAGGGTTAGGGTTAGGGTTAGGGTTAGGGTTAGGGTTAGGGTTAGGGTTAGGGTTAGGGTTAGGGTTAGGGTTAGGGTTAGGGTTAGGGTTAGGGTTAGGGTTAGGGTTAGGGTTAGGGTTAGGGTTAGGGTTAGGGTTAGGGTTAGGGTTAGGGTTAGGGTTAGGGTTAGGGTTAGGGTTAGGGTTAGGGTTAGGGTTAGGGTTAGGGTTAGGGTTAGGGTTAGGGTTAGGGTTAGGGTTAGGGTTAGGGTTAGGGTTAGGGTTAGGGTTAGGGTTAGGGTTAGGGTTAGGGTTAGGGTTAGGGTTAGGGTTAGGGTTAGGGTTAGGGTTAGGGTTAGGGTTAGGGTTAGGGTTAGGGTTAGGGTTAGGGTTAGGGTTAGGGTTAGGGTTAGGGTTAGGGTTAGGGTTAGGGTTAGGGTTAGGGTTAGGGTTAGGGTTAGGGTTAGGGTTAGGGTTAGGGTTAGGGTTAGGGTTAGGGTTAGGGTTAGGGTTAGGGTTAGGGTTAGGGTTAGGGTTAGGGTTAGGGTTAGGGTTAGGGTTAGGGTTAGGGTTAGGGTTAGGGTTAGGGTTAGGGTTAGGGTTAGGGTTAGGGTTAGGGTTAGGGTTAGGGTTAGGGTTAGGGTTAGGGTTAGGGTTAGGGTTAGGGTTAGGGTTAGGGTTAGGGTTAGGGTTAGGGTTAGGGTTAGGGTTAGGGTTAGGGTTAGGGTTAGGGTTAGGGTTAGGGTTAGGGTTAGGGTTAGGGTTAGGGTTAGGGTTAGGGTTAGGGTTAGGGTTAGGGTTAGGGTTAGGGTTAGGGTTAGGGTTAGGGTTAGGGTTAGGGTTAGGGTTAGGGTTAGGGTTAGGGTTAGGGTTAGGGTTAGGGTTAGGGTTAGGGTTAGGGTTAGGGTTAGGGTTAGGGTTAGGGTTAGGGTTAGGGTTAGGGTTAGGGTTAGGGTTAGGGTTAGGGTTAGGGTTAGGGTTAGGGTTAGGGTTAGGGTTAGGGTTAGGGTTAGGGTTAGGGTTAGGGTTAGGGTTAGGGTTAGGGTTAGGGTTAGGGTTAGGGTTAGGGTTAGGGTTAGGGTTAGGGTTAGGGTTAGGGTTAGGGTTAGGGTTAGGGTTAGGGTTAGGGTTAGGGTTAGGGTTAGGGTTAGGGTTAGGGTTAGGGTTAGGGTTAGGGTTAGGGTTAGGGTTAGGGTTAGGGTTAGGGTTAGGGTTAGGGTTAGGGTTAGGGTTAGGGTTAGGGTTAGGGTTAGGGTTAGGGTTAGGGTTAGGGTTAGGGTTAGGGTTAGGGTTAGGGTTAGGGTTAGGGTTAGGGTTTAGGGTTAGGGTTAGGGTTAGGGTTAGGGTTAGGGTTAGGGTTAGGGTTAGGGTTAGGGTTAGGGTTAGGGTTAGGGTTTAGGGTTAGGGTTAGGGTTAGGGGTTGTTAGGGTTAGGGTTAGGGTTAGGGTTAGGG
>JALIGW010000300.1:0-2500 GCA_023053685.1 Diadophis punctatus similis
AAGAGGTACCCTTTCCCCACCTAAAAGAGACCGAAAATTTGGGTGCGTCTTATACTCTGAATGTAGCTTTTTGGAAGCTGTTTTTTCCAGCTCTAATGAGGTGCTAATGATCTTCCTGGCTCTTACCGGCTTGCAGGCTTTTTCATTGCTACTTTCTCCAAAGGAGGTTTTTTCCAGCCCTAAGTTTTTGCAGGCTTTTTTTTCATTGCTACTTGCTCCGAATAAGGTTTTTTTAAGCCCTAACCAGGGGATAAAATAATATACTGAAGCTGACCAGACTAAGGACGCTAGCCAGATGAATACCTGGTAGGCAGATTTTTTCCCCTATTTTCCTCCCCAAAAACTAAGGTGCGTCTATACTCCGGTACATCTTAATTGTCTACAATACACTGGAAAAAAGCTTCTCCATCTTTGCCTTTGTTACCATTTGGAGACACATCATCTAATTTCAAAACACACATGTAGCTGATATTATAAAGGTAAGGTTCCCCTTGCACATATGTGCTTGTCGTTCCCGACTCTAGGGGGCGGGTGCTCAACTCCGTTTCAAAGCTGAAGAGGCCAGCACTGTCCGAAGACATCTCCATGGTCATGTGGCCGGCATGAATAAATGCCGAAGGCGCACAGAACTCTGTTACCTTCCCACCAAAGTGGTACCTATTTTTCTACTTGCATTTTTACATGCTTTCGAACCGCTAGGTTGGCAGAAGCTGGGACAAGTAACGGGAGTTCACTCCATTACACAGCGCTTAGGAATTCGAAGTGCCGAACTGCCGACCTTTCTGATCGACAAGCTCAGCATCTTAGCCACTGAGCCACCGCGTCCCTGCTGATATTATAAGGGCTACCTAAATATCATTTGCAGAAGAAGACTATAGTTCTGAAATAGTAGCAACTATCATGCATAATTTGAACATTTAAGAACTCTGAAAGATCTACCCATGATGGTGATAAAGTCTTGACTCCACTCCAGAGGTGGGTTCCTCCTGGTTCGGACCGGTTCTATGGAACCGATAGTAACTTGGCGGCCTGGGTTGCTGGAACCAGCAGCGACCCAGGCCTGCCACGCCCCTGAACCGGCTCTCTCGGCGGCGCCATCTTGTTTTTTGCTTCTGTGCACACGCAGAAACTGTTTTTTGCTTCTGCACATGTGCAGAAGCTAGTTTTTTAGCACTGCACATGTGCGTGCGCTCCGCGCAGCGCATCAAGGAGAGAACCAGCAGTGAAGAAAACCAGAACCCACCCCTGCTCCACTCTATAATTTGTTATTATTTCCACCCTGTATTGTATTGAAATAATGAGTGAAGACCAACACAGATGTGTACTGAATAAGAAATATCAGAAACATGAAGTTCCTATATTCAAATGTTTGGGAAGTATCACAGGTTTTTATTTCAAATTTGTACATCTTAAAAAATGGCAGTATCATAGACATTTCTACTGGTGCAGGCATGACGTGAAGATACTCCTTCCTCATCTTCACTGTCTTCTTCTTCATGCTGGTGAAAGATATGGGCGCATGTGCCTATCCCAGGGGTGAAATGCTCCCGGTTCGCTCTTGCCTGTCAGTCGTCAGAGAGCCGATCGTGAAGGCAGCGCGATGCTCTGCCCACCCACCCACCGGGACACCGCCATTTGAGTTCTTTTACCCTCTGCGGATGCACAGACGCTTTGTGCATGCACAGAGGGTAAAAGAACTCAAATGGTGGTGTCCCAGCGGTGTGGGCGGAGTGTCGTGCTGCCTTCGCGATCGGCTCTCCGATGACCGACAGGCAAGAGTGAACCGGGAGCATTTCACCACTGGCCTATCCCTTTGTGTGCATGGATTATCTGATTCTTACCAATTTATTGTTATAACTACAAGATTCAGCTGTATGACTGACTGTACATGCATCTCAAAATGCTACGTCGCCTTCGATCTGATATAAATGTAGTTCATAAAATCATCTGCCACAATGTCCTACCTGTCAATGACTACTTCAGCTTCAACCGCAACAATACACGAGCACACAATAGATTCAAACTTAATGTAAACCACTCCAAACTCGACTGCAGAAAATACGACTTCAGCAACAGAGTGATCAATGCCTGGAATGCACTACCTGACTCTGTGGTTTCTTCCCCAAACCCCAAAAACTTTAACCTTAGACTGTCTACAGTCGACCTCACCCCATTTCTAAGAGGTCTGTAAGGAGCGTGCATAAGCGCACCATTGTGCCTACCCATCCCTGTCCTACTGTCCTATTGCCTAATTTACCTGTACCTACTTTGCTAATGTTTATGTTTATGTTTATACCAATACCTACTATCTTGTACATGTTTGACAAACAAATAAATATAAATAAATAAATAAAAATAAATAAATAAAGTCCCTCAAAACATGGCTGTGTCAACATGTTTGAAATGTCAAAGAAATGGTGAATTAGTGAGGATGCTGCATTGACTATGAGTAACGACTCTGAATTTTCTCTCCTAATCTTTTAATAATAAAATTGATTTT